>JAUYWH010000015.1:15364262-15397393 GCA_034779795.1 Ctenopoma multispine
CACACACACACACACACACACACACACACACACACACACACACACACACACACACACACACACACACACACGATCCAAGTGACTGGACGGTGATAAGACGTGTTGCTACGATACTGAGGGGGTGAGAAAATGTGAGGAAGTTCATTAAGGTTGAGACTGGAGCTCCACAGAGAGAGAAAACAAATGAATGCAGCTTTTGTCCCTGCAGCTCATAACTACAGCAACTGTGCAGCAGACAGACAGAAGCCAGAGATCAACTGACCTCAGACCAGCTGCCATGTGCTCCATTTACACAATATACTGCTGTCCCCATCAGTGTCTGCGGTGAAAATGATCCACGTTATGTAACTAAGCAACCTTTTCGTTAAGGAACAAATTAGATGCTCTGCTGGATATTTCTAGTCTGTATGTACACAACATTTATCATTAAAGTTTTACCAGTAATGGAGCAAAAACTCTCTAAAAGACTCTTAACTCTAAAAGAACCTAATTAGCGATGTGCATTAGATTATAATAAAACTCACATTTAGTGCTAATGAAATATGAGAAATGAAAGTCTGTTGGACTGAGAGTGAAACACTAACATTTATCAATGAAAGCTTAAGTGTGTAATTCCTCATTTAAAAATTAAACTGACTTGGAAGTAAGAGGCCAGTTTCCCTGAATATCAGCGGCGTTTCCTAAATACTTTACATCACACTACAGACTGAGTGTTCTGGTCAATTTCACACACCCTGTATATCGGAGATACCCTGCTATAAACTACCATCAGGTTGAACTTTGAAAATACCACATTTGCCAATATAATTGACTGTAACGTCCCACCACCTAAAGCAGTGTATGGATGGTATTTGAGTGCAGAGGGAAACAGCACTGCATCCACTGACACATTGATGTCCATGAAACCGCAACAATTAACTTCAGGTCTGCATGAAATTGAGCAATGACACGGACTTGTGCTGAAAATACCACCACTACAAAGGGCAGGAGATAACTCTTACAAACAAAACATGCACATTACTCAGCCACAGCAGCATTTTGTCTCTGCTGCACAAACAAGTCTTCAAAAAGAAGAAGAGGAGGCTCTGTGCATGATGCATGGAGGCAATTTCTGAATTATTACAGCAATTTTCATGGCTTTTTGAGTAGGATTATCAGAGCTCTGCAGCACTCCACTACATGACTCGCTCACTCCCTGAAGGGAGAACAAGACGTTTCCACCTGCCACCGTCAAAACTCACCACAAAAGCAGGAGAAATGTTCACAGCCTTCTTTACTAATGAACTCCTCTACTAAACACAATATGTACATCTTCTACACCTGATGTCACGCTGTTTCTGTTAGGATTGCGATCATTATTATTGATAGTATTATTATCCTGGATCCTTTTAGCCAGTGACAAATAAATACAACAGCAGAAAAGCAGTAGAGTATGAGCACAAACCTAAGATTTTAAAAGTAAAACTAAAATATTTTAAGAAAAAATAAGTTGTAATGTTGCAAAAACATTTATATAAAAAAGTCAGAGTAGGGGAAAAAAGGTTTGTAAGAAAAAACACTTCCATCAGAATATAAATTGTCTAGTTGTAAAAAGTCATATTACAACAAGAAAAAAGGTCTGATTATTGCTAGAAAAGTCATTATTCTACCTAAGATCAAAATATATAGATAAAAATATTATATGGAAAAAATAATTTTGAAAGCATTACCATATACATTTCCAAGACATTACTGTAATATAAAATAATGACATTGTATGCAAAGAGCAGAAATATCATCTTGTAATGTTTTATATTTTTAAAAGAAACTACAAAACCATACTGTCAATCAATGTTTCATTACACATTTAAAAAGGCTGCGGTGTGAGATAATGTAGTTTTATGTAAAAAGATGATAGTCTTAAGATAATGCTGTAAGTTAGCTAAAAGGTTATAATGTTGAAAGATGTAATCATGAACAGCAGCTATGTGATGAAAGAAGTTCATATCTTACCTCATATCTAAAGTACTTTACATTTCATTTGACATATTTTTCCACTGGTGTACAGTAGCAGTAGTAGTAGTAGCAGTGAGAATGAGCAGAGAATGGCAGCACGGGAGCCTCCGTAGGACAGATAAGACTAAAGGATGGACAGACAATGTGGGAATAAATGCAAAATAAAAACCAGTGTGCAGCAGTTACACAGCAGGATGGATGACCTGCTTCATGCTCATAGTCTCTATCGATTTCACTAAGTCCTGTCTTTCATTCTTCACTCCACAAAAACTGTTTTTCCAAACCAAACTCTCACTCATTATTATTTCCCCGGAGGTGGGTGCTGTTGTGGAACTGGGGAAGTGATGAAATTTAATGACTTTTCTTCTTTCTATGTACCTGCTGGTGTTTCCAGAGACTTTAACTCTGCTGCTGAATGAGCCAGAAGGAAGATCGAGTCCTGCCTCCTAAGGAAAAATTAACCACAGAAAACTTCCCTGGTCTCAGTCTTATCTCTGCTACTGAAAACTGAATAAAACTAAATATACTTCTTCTTCTACTTGTTTTAAAACCTGACATTACTAAAACAGTTTTTTTTATTACGGTTCCTGCAAAATCTAATTATAATTTCCACATTTGTTTAGCCACAAAGGTTTAACTGATGAAACTTTGGTCCATGTTTAGAAGGAACCTCACGACAGAACATCACAACAAGCTGTATTATTACAAGAAGAAAAATCATCCTGGTACAGTTGTATTATCAGTATCAGTCTGAAATATTCAAGTTAGAATTGACAAGGTTTTAAGTTGTAAGTATGACAATAAAAGTCACCATGAATATAAAGTTATTTTTAGAAGAAACATTCTAATTAGAGATAAAAAAGACCTACTTCCATTAAGTTATGCAAGAAGCAGTACAATCATGAGGAAATGTAATTTAGGCAAAAAAGTATATGTATGTACTTTTACAAAGTGCTGATGTGTGATGACATAATGCTGAGAACTCCTGAGACTAATATGAAGATTAATCAACCCATCAGGAACACGATGTGAGAAGGATTCTATATCACTTTATTAATTGAAGTATTAATAATAATAATAATAATAATAATAACTTCTCTGCTCGTTTTTTAAGAATAATTTACACATATCTGTACTCTACAGAAAAATGTAAAGACATAATTTATAAGGGTTAAGTTTGAATAGTATGTATATTTAGGAGAATGAAGAAATATATAAGATTAAATAAGAGCAAACATATAAAAAGAAAAACATTCACCATCAAATAATGATTTTATGCAAAACGCTGTGTAATCAGGGGATAATGTAAGTTTAAATTTTTTTTCTAAACTATTTATCTCTAATATAAGATAATGTAATTCTACATAAGACATCATAATGAGATACTTTTTCTATTTTCCAAAAACAATATCAAGTCATGTCACATTACTCATAAAGCTGTGTTATCATGGTATGAAGTACTAGTACACAATATGTGATGAAAGAATGTGACTACAGATATAAGAGGTATGAGATTATTATCATGAGAATAATCATTAGCTGAAGGACTAACAATAAAGAGTACTTAAGGTTAACGGTTATCTACTGGAGAAAGTCAGCACTGAACAGTAACTTATCTGACTTATGACTAAATAAAATGCGAGTTTTCATTATTAGATTTGTGAAGCCTTTTCCAAAAGTGACACTTTCAGAATCACCGTAGTTTGTATAATCACAGCACTGAATAACTGCAGGAGCACGTTACACCACACAGTCTGAAGCTGGTTGGTGTAGATAAAAACTAAAACACTACATGTAAAAGAAACCTGATGAGCGAGAAGCTGTCAGGGAAATAACAGACTACAGTAACAGCAGTGAGAGGGCTTTCTGAAAGTGTATGTAAATGTAATGAAAAACGATGATGCTCTGGTTTGGTAGGCCATTGACAAATGTATGAATGATGTGCCTGTTTCAGCATTTTCTGCAGAAAGTGAGTTATGATGCCCCAAGTAAAAAACTGATTTAGTGTTGCTCCTGCATGCTACACACTGTTGCTGTGTGTGTTTTGGACTGAGAAACAGCAACATAGGTTAATTCATGGCAGCCTTTCTGCTTCCTCTGCCTGCCGGTCGAGCTACATGAGCACTTTTCTGTGAGTCTCCGGAAATGACTGTTTGCTGTTCGATAATAAGCAGCTGTGATGTGTATCCGCGGCTGCAGTATGATACAAAACCCAGCTTTAAAAGGGGGAGAAAAGCTGGGTTTGAGACTGCAGCAGGTGATCTGCTGATCTAAAAAAAAAAAAAAAAAAAAAAAACTCTACGAGGTTTTATTGAACCCAGTCATTTAGTGTATAAGGTCCCAACTATATCCTCAGTATTTAGATGAAAGGGTTTGGGAAATTAAGTTGCACCAGACACATTTAAACTCTATGGAAAAATCTACAGAAAGCTTTGACCTGTAACAGTACTTCAGTAAAACACTCTTAAATTCAGTAAGATTTCCACAGTCCTGGTTTCATCAATACAACAGCTAAATCACGTTTAACCGCACCTTTATTATTCACTCATTATTTACACAGTCACTTCGACCAGATGTCATGCACCACAGCACCACACACACATGACAATGTACTTTATCATAAACCCGTTTCTGAATCAGTTTTCTGAGGTGTTTCAAAATAAAAGTCTGAGGAACAGGACATACTGGAAGCCTTGTAATGTGAAACATCGGAGAACGATGAGTTTCGCTGGCCTTCTTTTAACACAAACATTATTTGTAGTGAGTAATATCCGTTAGAAAAGGTTTGGTGGACTATCTCTAATTCAGAACTGATATCCATCTTCTCTCTAAAGAGGCAAACCTAAAATGTCAGCCCGTTCCTTAAAACCTATTACAATATTTAACACCGACTGTATCCTTACTTCCAGGCTGTGTCACAATAACTCCAAAAACCAAATGACTAAAACACTGATGCACATGCTCCTCACAGCTGCTAGAAAGTTTTCAGCTCATTTGAAGCAGAAATTACTTTTTAAAGTGTACACGACCATTAAACGCTTCTGATTAAAGATGGTCCATCAGATTTGAATTTACAACCTTTGTAATGTTACACAGAAGGAAATGTTTGACCTTATTCACAAATGAAAGAACAAATAAAGCCTAAAAGTATTCATACGTATATGATCATACTGACATTTATTATCACATTTTGTCAGCATTTATAATAATAAGACCTGGATTCATGTAAGAATTACTGAACACACCTATCGGACAGATACCAAAGAGAACCACAAAGAGACAAAAAGCAACTACAGAAGGATGCAAAGAGATGATAAAACTACCGCTACGGGATGCAAACAACTACAGACAAAAACACACAACAGAACTCAAATATAATGTTCCACAAAGATAAAAAGGCAACCACTAGGAGACACAAAACCACTACTAGGAGACAAGAACCACAGAGAAGCAAAATAACAATAAACAGAACAAAAACCGTTCACTGAAGACAAAGAGATGCAAATGACATCAGAGAAACAAAGTAAAGCATAAAGAGACTCAACACAACTGAAAGAGCCAAAAAAGCAACTGTTACTTGATTCAAATGACCAGAGACAAAACTAATGCAAACTCAACCACAAAAGGACAAAAACAACTGTAAAAAGACACAACCACTTAAAAGCAGACAGTTTGTAGTCATTTATGTATCTTTCAGTCTGGGGGGGTCCCCATATAGGAGGGGTAAAGGGTCCTGCTTGTCCATGCCCAGGGGCACATTGTCTGATAATCCGCCTGTGACCGGACTGGATGAAGAAATTATAACTGATTTTACTGTCTACAGGAGGAAAGAAGAGATCTGTAAATGAAGTTCCACATTTCTAATAAAATACCTGCTTTTCTAAAGATTCAGTGCTTCAGAGCTGCAGATGCCATGTGAAAGCTTTCAGTTAAAAAAAGTAAAGCAGTTAGACAGTCACTGAGCAGCGCTGCCCTCCCTCAGGAAGAGTCATCACAGGGTTTCCTTCCATGTTGCTCTTAATTAAAGCCGAACGTGCCTCCCAGTAATGATTAAAAAGAGTCCGCAAACAAAAAAAGGGGACGATTTGCTGCAGCCTCAAGAGCACCAGGACAAAAGAGAGCAGATTTATAGTCCTCCGAGACTGAATGGATCTGCTGCTTCCTGCTAGTGATATGTGGATGCCCTTTACTTGGCACAGATGCACAGATATGTTTGTCTTAATATCGTGATCTAAAGCTGTATGTTCACAATTTTCTCCAAAGATAAAAGCATGTAAAACCAATCAGAGCTAAAGAAAGTGTTTACATGATGAAAGCTGCCTGAAATATGGCTTTACAATCATAAAATGAAGCATGGGTTTTCAGATGTATGGCATAAATAAAGGTTCATTGTAGAGCTGAAAGGAAACTACTTTCAAAATAGATTATTATTATTATTCGTACTTCAAACGTTCTTTGACTCCAGTGTGTTGAAAATGACAGTTTTCTGGGTTTTAGAATCACTGTAAACTCAATTTACTAGACCCAAACAGCTGTTAGCTACAGCACACGAACCGAAACAGCAGCTGACACACTTATGACCCATTCATTTGCTTGTTCTGGAGCTTTTGTCTTCATTTCCAGATTAAGTTTGCTCAGTCCTCTTGAAAATACAAATGTTCAAATTACTTCTTCTCTTTTAGGATTTTTGTTCATATTGCCTTTGAATTTTCACTCAGCCAATCACTGTTGACTGTGTGATACGGTCAAAACCTTCAAAGAAAACAGTAAGTAAATCAGGTTTTAATAAAACACAAGTTCTCTACCCAAGTAAAACTTCACTTGAATATTTCCACTCCATGTGACTTAATCCTTTTTCTCCACTACATGTATCTGACAACTGTAGGTACTAGATACTTAATTCAAAGAATGATCAGTTTATGAAATAAATTCAACATATGCATACACAGCAACTAAAAGCAGCACTGCATAGCATCAAACACAGCTACAGTACAGTTGAATGAGACAACAATATAATACTGCTACTACTACTTCCCAATACTTAAGTACTTTTATGTAACATTTTGAATTCAGGACTTCTCCACTGTGAATACAAATCTCAGTGCACAGTTAAAGCTCTGTTCACCTTTCAGAAACAACAAAAGACAGAAAACAGTGAATGGATGGAGAAAGCTGCTTAAACATACAGATTGGCTTCAGGGAGAAAATCTGCATGTGAGCCTGAAGGGAAAACCAGTTTACACCAGTCTGCTCTATAAAAACCACAAGTTAGTCCTGCAGGAGTCCCTGGACCTTCCCTGGGTTTAATCGGCGCTGCAGGAGCCTGTAATGAGCCGTTGTGGGATTAGCTTGAGTTTGGTTTCGGTTGGTGGGAAAGTTCACCTGTTCACAGACCTGCATACGGAGACTATCCCCCGTCTACACATGGCAGAAATGTGACTACCACTCCCTGAAACCTTTACCCTGACTCAGCAGGTGGAGGCCAGAGGTAGGATGGAGAGAAGGAAAGAGCAACCAACAGCTTCTCCAGCCTCTCAAACGTACAATTAATGTTTGACACTGTACGTTTTTTACCAGCCGACCACTAACCTGCACTGACACATGTATGTGTAAACAGGAAATAAATGCAGAAAGAGGGACAGTTGACTTTAAATGGAAACAGTCTGTTAAAGTTACAGCAGCTTTAATGTCACCTGTAGGGCTGTAAATGAATGAATAGACCACAGTCCATAACTACCCTTTATTTTCTTTTACTAAAATCTGTGAAGTATTTACCTCTTACTAGTTTCACTTCTACTTGTGACACTTAATATGTTAGACTGAGTATCCCACATGTTACCCACGACATAATTAATGAAAACACGTGGAGTTGAATGTGTAGAACAGAAATTTTAGCATAAGCTCCAATATGATCAACTGTCCTGTGTGAGGGAGTCTGAAATCTTCAACAGGTCTTTATTAAGTTAAATGATCATAGAAACTTAATGATGATAACCTATGTCAGAAACTAGTTTTACCATCTTTATTATTTCACTTGTGTGCTTATATGTTGCCCATTCATAAATCAATGAGTGTAATTTAGTTACCATGCAGCAATCAGGAAAGGATGGCTTTTTATTACTGGTTTTGGACACTTTCACTTTCTAAAAGTCAACTGAGTCAGTTTGTTCTTTGTCTTGAGTAAACTTAAATTATTTTCCAGCTACATGCCATCAGCTTGGTATGTAGGATTCCACTCTACCAGACCACAAACTGCAGCATCGCTCTCAAGCAATGCTGGAAATTTGATTTATTAACCACATCTGTAAGGTGGCATCACAGCAATTCATCAAGCAAAAGTCTACTGCAACTGTGCTGTAAGTTACTCTCAGTTCTCGTGTATCCCTGCACAAAATCTGTGTGGAACTGGGAAATACTCTTGACCTTTAAATAGCAAACTCCTGGAAATCCAATCATCCAGAAAAAAAACAAATTCATTAAACCATTTACTTTCAAATGTAAGTCGACTTAACATGTCTTTTCCTCTACATCGTGGACAACTTGCCCCAATCAAACCTCTACTGCTCCAAAAGCAGATTATGTCTGTTTTACTCCAGCTGTATCTGCCTCTCCTTCTTCATCCCTCTCTCTGCAACCTCTAAGCTCAATTTAGTAAACCTGATCTTCATTTTAGTGTTGCTCAAATGTGCATATAAACGGATTACCAAATGGGCCCATCTGGCATGAAAGCCCACGGTTTAGGTGTCAAAAATCTAAACAAAACAACCACAACAAAATGAAAATTTACCAAAAATGTACAAAATGTGAAGCAAGAAACAAAAGAACAGCAAAAATAGATGGAAATAACTACAAAGAGATGCAAAGCAATCCCAAAGAGAAAATAATCACAAAATACATGAAATCATTTTACAACTCAGTCTGGGGATTCTTCACCTCTCTCTCTTTGTCATAATCCATCCATCCATGCATGTTACACTTACACACTGTAGATGTGTAAGAAGCAACATTTCTACTCCAGCAATGGAATAAATACAAGAATTAAATGCTAAGAAGGAGTTAATTGAAGAGTTTTCCAGGAGCTGCAGACGCCCTGCTCGATGATGATCTGCTCTAAGACAAAAATAAAGACCACTGCAATACAATAACTGGAGCAGAAGTGTCTAACAGGAACAAAAACAACTTGTCTCCACCTGACAAGTCAGTAAAAACCAGAGCTATGACGCAACAGAGAGCAAGTGGAGCAGAATGAAAAAGAAACAATGAATCTATTCTTCTTCAAGGGCCAAAAACGCAGCTATCAAGGATAAGAGGTGGTCGATTTAGATTTCATAGTGGTAGGAGACCTTGAAACTGAATCTGAACATGTGAAGAGGAGAATGAAATGCAGTGTGATTCAACCACCCAGTTATTTTTATTTTCTAATCATTCTTCATTTGCATTCACATCCGTCAACTCCGGAGAGCAGCCTGTACCCCTCCACCCGTCGTCTGATAAACACTGGAGCAAAACAGGGTGTTATTAAAACAAGTTCTTATTCACAACATGGAGGCTGAAGACAGACTGCGCTCCATATTCAAAGCTCAACTCCAAACTGAAACCTTTTCTGAATAATACAACCTTTTACTCACATTCTCTCCCCCTCTGTTAACGGGAATAAAACTTGCAGCCGCAGGCCTCTAACTGTGACCATGAAATGACCTCCAGGCTTTATCCCAGCTACGAGCCCTTTCCACAATCATACTAATAAACATTTGTGCAGTTACCTAATTAATCTGCTTCCAACTGATAAACACTGGCTCTCTTAGCAGCTTAAAGTTCAAGGCGAGTTTATTTTGGGGCGCAGCAAATGTTGACACAGCCTCAGAGTGTGCTTAGTTTTAGCCAAGATCATCATTAAATGTGTGCGTGTGGATGTATAATTTAACTATAATTTGGGTTTAAGAGAAAAAGCGGTGGCTCACATGTGTGCAGAAGAAAAGTAAAGGTCACATTTTGCTGCTAAAAAGAAGCAATGATTAAAAACACGCCGTGCAGAGCTGACTGGGCTTTCTCTGGGTCTGTCTCTCTTTTCCCTGCCACCCTCCCCCCCTCCAAACCAAAAACAGCATCAAAGCAATCAAAATGGTAATGTTAGGCATGAATGGGGCCCATCCCCCCCTCCTCCACCACCTCCTGCACGAAACTCTGCAGACTTTTTCCTCTCCATGTTAGATAGGGGGGTCACCCCCTTTTCTGTCTCAAAATGGAAGCTTCCACTACCAAACTGAAAGAAGCAGAAGAAGAAGAAAAATACAACACAATAACAACAAGGACTCCAGCATCCTATAACTGGACTGTGTTGTGTCTCATTGTTGTCTTGCTATGTGGCTCTTTACACGCAGCAAGTTTAATGGGTTTAACTGCAACACATCAAGTGCTTAGAAACTGCATTCCTCAGGAAATGCGGTCGATTTAAGTCAAGCAGAGGGAAAACAGGCCTCTAACAATTAAAATAAGACGCAGCACAACGAGTGGCTAAATAAATATCGACCTATTTTCCTTGAATTCTTCTTCCTCCTCTTGCTAATGTGGGGAAGTTGTGCGCGGCTGCTGTCGGGCTGGGACCGACCGGCGGGGCGGTGCAGCAACAGCAGCAGCCGGGGGAGCTGGATGGAGCTAGCCGCGGTGCTGAACACTGCTGCAGCCTCCATCATCCGGCATCCATCTCCCGACTGCACTTGCCTCAAAGTTAATATAGGACACGGTTTGCGAGAGATAAGGAGAAGTGGAAAAGTGAAAGTGAGCGAATCAAATGCGCCGCTGTGGTCATGTGACCGAGAAGAAATAACACCACCAGACTAAGTATAAAGTAACAAAACCACAATGTTTAACCGTGTAAAAGACTTTAAAAAGCAGCTCTGAGCTCACATCAAACCTCAGTTTAGCGTTTAAACTTCACCTACGGCGTTTTTTAAAAGTCTGAGCCGGGTAGTTTAGCCGAGCTGCTCCTTTATTAGCATCCAACGTTACTCTCCAGAAACATGTCGACCTACTCAAAATGGACGCTAAAATTTCTCCAACATTACACAACTTTCAGAGCAGACACGAGAACCGGGACGGAGCCCAGCGGTTCCGGCTCGGCGGGGACACAATAAAACAAACTGATGGTTTTAACATTCATCCACAGAAATGTCCAAAACCAAACCCTGAACGCCTCACAGAGGAAACATAGCGGAGCTTACTTGTTTTTCGCTTAGGGCTGTTATTCTTGTTTGCCTGTCGTTCAGCTGTCTCCTAAGCTCCCCGTCCTACAATTAAACAGAACATTTATCAGAGTGATTGACGCTTTTCTCCCTTTTTAGGGCACAACAATCAAACTTCACACCATCCATTTCGCTAACAAGTTGTGGAAAAAGAAGAAGAGATTTATGCTGATAAAGTTTCTCGCACACTCCCCAATTCGCCCGGATCGTCTCGCTGGAGAAGCTCCCGGGGAAAATACGGCTAGCCGTTCACGTTATTTACCTGTGGGTCCTGCTTCATCGGGGCAACTAGTTTGTGAAAACGACGAGGGAGCGAAATTAAGAAAAAGTGTCTCAAGTTAACGGGGGCGAACAAAGCGACGGATGTTCGCCACATACAGCGACTCTTGCACCTCATAAATATTCAGGTCGCGTCCTGTTCGCCACACAGCACCGCCACCACCGCCGCATTATCACTCCAATTTCTTCGCACAAAACACTAACGACAATTAGCCAAACTACTGCGAAAAGTGCACTTAATCAGACTAGAAAGTGGAGGCTGTGTCGCCGGCAGACATGACAGTGTCGCATAGTTATTATCCCCTCGGAACCTGTCGTCCCTTCACATTTTCGCCGTCCTGCTCTCACTTGCTTCACAACACCAATAACGGTTAGAATAGCACGATGTTTCATTTACCTGATGACATTGGATTTCTACTTTCAGCGCCTCTTGCAGGCCTTGTAGTTCCATGTTCCGTCCAGAAAAGCACTTTTCTCCCACTTTCGACGCGGCCGAGACGAAGTTTAAGTGAATTAAAGATTTTTTAAAGCGACAATAACAATTGAAAGAACAACTACTCAGGCTGCAAAGCAAGTTCTCGCTTCTTTTTACACGCCAGGACTCATCACCCACTTTCCGCCCGTCTTCAAAAGTGCTCCAAACCCGCCGGAAAGAGCTCAGGCCCCGGCCTAGTCCTGTCTAGATTGCGGCCGAACGTCGATGGATCCGACAGGGGAGCGAGTTAGCTTTTCTTTCGATAAATTTAAGTTGAAAAACGGGAACTATATTTTGTCCGAGACCGCGGCTTGATTTCACTTTGCCTGGGGAAAAGTTGCGCTTCGGCTGTCAATGGTAATTCTCAAGTTCCCGGATGGAGCAGAGAGGGGACCCCCCCCCCCCCCGCTCCTCTTAGATCGAGCATGCGCAGTAACCTTGGCAAGCACAACTAGTATACAGTTAAAAGTATTTAAACATTAAAAACTCTGTTTTCATACTGGTGATGTCATAATAAACGTCAATCATGATACAATTACTGAGTTTACTCTTTAATATTATTATTTTATGTATTATTCTTTTGATTTTATACATTTCTATGTACTATTCTATTTTTTAAATAAAGATCTTGATGACAAATGTTCTGGGTCACTACTATGACAAATATTCATTCACACAAATTATGTTGTTGTGAAATGACAAAATTAGTTGCACATCATGTAAAGACTCTGAAACCCAACAAATTATTTTACCTCAGTTTTTCAGATTTAGTGTAAGTGTAAGTACCAAAAAAGTATTAATTCAAATTCTTAGGTTGAAGTACAAACTCTAACATGTTTTACTGCATTCAGTGTATAAATACTGTCATACTAAGTTAGTGCAAATAATTTTAACATAAACTGTAAAAAGACTCTTCATACATTGTTCATATTGTAAATGACTATTGTAGCTGAATACTGAAAACTGTTTTTTAAATGGAATATTTACATAAACATACAGAGGCCTAAATTCTGCAAACATTAGTCTTCCAATTGCATGTTATGTTTGCTAATGCAAAGGTATTCATTTAAAAAGAAAACTGATCATTAGAAAACCATGTGCAATGATGGTAACAACTGAAGACATGTACCTTTTTATGAATAGCATGGTCATTCCTACGTGTGTCCAAACTTTTAACATATTCTGTGTAAGGTCTTAAACCAAAAACTTTAAAGTACCTTAATTGATTCATGTTGTGATTTGGGGCTATATAAATAAAGTTTAATTGAATTGAAAGGTTTCTGCTGGAAGGGCGGCTGACTTAACCCTTTATTTACTGTCTGAGCTGCTTCATCCATCATCATACATCAGCATTTATAAGTTCATCAGATTCTATCTTTAAACTCTGTATCTGCTGTATTTTTTATTATCAATCATAATCTGTAACATTAAAAAAAAACTCCAAATACATGTAGTTAAGTGTAATGTATTGTTACCTCTGAAAGTATGTGGCATAAAATACTAATTTAAAATAAAGGTATATCAAAACTGTACTTTGGCATACTAACAAAACCATTTCAGGTGACTACCTCTTGAAGCTCATGGAGAGAATGCCAAGAGTGTTCAAAGCAGTAATCAGAGCAAAGGGTGGCTATTTTGAAGAAACTACAATATAAAATATGTTTTCACTTATTTCACCTGTTTTTGTTAAGTACATAACTCCACATGTGTTCATTCATAGTTTTGATGCCTTCAGTGAGAATCTACCAATGTAAATGATCATGAAAATAAAGAAAACAACATTGAATGAATTGAATGTGTCCAAACATTTGGCCTGTACTGTATATACACTATATGCAATATTCATTATTTGAAATAATTATCTGTACCTAATCAGTTAGCTATATAATTTAATAATGTAAATAACCTGTTTAACCCTTTAGTCTTCCTTTGTGACTATCAATATATCTGTACTAGTTTCTTCCAATCCATGTAGTGAAACATCAAATATGGCCAAGCTTCCATGTTTTAATTACTGAAAATACAAAATATCCCATGTGTCATGTGCATCATTTTCTATATTCTATATATTTTACCTAATTCTTGAACTCCACTACAACATATTTACAGGTTTAAATAAAACTGCTACAACATGTAGAAATAAAATGTGTTTTGACCCACTGTGTATCTAACTTTAGGTTGTCATTAGGATTACAACTTTAACAGTTTAACAAGTGAATTTAAAACTAATATTGTTCTGAAGAAGCCTGATACACAGTGATTGGACATAGTTTAACATGAGTCATCTGTGGAAAACATGAAACATGGCAGCCAGAGTGTCTACAATCAAAACTCACTGAGACAGAGAAGGGGAATGTGGAAGAACAGAGAGTAGAAGACATGTCAAAAGAAATTAAACCTTCCAGACAACCCTGTGCAGTGTCAGTTACTCACACACAAAGAGGCCAAATGTGGCAGTTTGTTCTCAGATATTCAGTCTCTTTTTCCCCCATTTCTGTCACTCTGACCCCGCCACCTCCGCGTTCTCTTTCTCTTCCTCTTCCCGCCCTTTGGACACAAGCCACAACACCATTGGCCAATGCTGCTAGTTCAGTGCGCGAGAGGCGAGGGGGGGCGGGAAGGACGAGCCAATTAGGAGTTGCAAAATCGGAGCGACAGCACGAGTAACCAATGAGCATTAGAGACACAGCATTGGGGCGGAGCTCCGAGTGGGAGGATGTGATCTGAGAGTTGATGAAGAGCAGAAATGGCAGTGATGTGAATTTATTGTTAACTCGACAGAGAACAACTTCAACACAATTTTAAACACACGTTCTTTACCCACACAAAATGGTGGATATATGTGTGCTGGATGTTTTAAGTTAGAATCCAAGCTGGCGTTCTAACGAGTGAAACAGAAAGTAGCACCATGGACAGAGGCAGTAGCTCCACAGAGTCACAAAAGGACAGCACAGCTCTGTCGACGCTGTTATGGAGGGTTTTTATTCAGCCGAATTAATGCAGTATTTAAACCCCAAAGGATTTCCCCAAGCCAAGACTCACAAATGAAATCCAGGCCTACATCCTACATGACAGTAAAGTTGTAGTTCGTAGGCAGCTCGGTGCTCCGTCCCCGCGCTGCTCGGCTCCCCGCCTGCCCGGTGAAACCCTCCCCCACCCCGGACAGATCTGCTGCTGCTGCTGCTCCTCATTTCACGGCTCAGCGGTGACACTCTTCAAGTCTTCTTCAAGCTGCTCCGAGTTTCAAAGCTCAGCTCGGCCTCAGTGGACACACATGTTGTTTCCTGTTCTCTATTTGTGGCTTTCTAAGTCCTCTTCAGGGTTTTAGAGAGATCCTGACCCTGGATTCCCCCGGTACACCCCCATCCTATGGAATCATGCATTATTTCAACATGTGATTTAAGTTTCTAAATATATATGATCACCATGTAACAGCTGTAGTGAAGTAGTTTTAATAATAATCATCAGTGGAGTATCTAGAGATTTATTCAATAGGGGGGCCAGGGTCCATGTTCAGAAAGGGGGGGCACAATTCCTAAATGAGCCAACATTATTGCAATGAAAGTTGCAATAATGCAAATTGATTTGGTTCAATATAACTTCAGTAATCGCAATGTAGTTTGAAACATGCACCAACAGAGAGCTCACAGTTAAAGTTTGTGGAGCTGCAGAGCTTTTTATTCACAGGTGTCTTCCTGGGCGTCTTACTTACATACACGAGGTGGTCAGAAAATCAGAAACACTTCTAAATATAATGCAAACACAGAGTCAAGTGCAAAAGCATCACTAACTGATTTGTATTTAACCAGACAGACGAGCGTCACAACAGCTGGTTTCTTCAGGCCTTATGTGTTTTTCTGTTTTGGTCACTGTGGTTTGGGACCTGTTGACATTTTGAGTATGGTTAATTAGGTACAGTACATGATCATTTAACTGCTCTGGAACAGTCCATAATAAATATTATAAATCCTTCTTCATGTAGGTGGTCGTGTTTTCGTCCACCTTCATCATGATGATCTGATCATGAGGACTTTCTAGCTGTCAGCTGTTTCCCCACTGTGACCCGATTAAAGCAAAGATCATAGAAACCAGCAGCTGAAAACAAACGAGTCATTGTCTCCTGTTAGTGTGTGATACCAGAGGTCAAATCTGAAATGATTGTTTCCTATTGGATGTTACACTCCTCCTGTGACGTCGCATTCAGGGGCGGTGTATTTCTGTCTCTGCAAACTTTGAGGCAGAATAACTCCTCCCTCACAAACCTTTTTAAATTACCTCCTGTGTTTCTGAACTCCGCTGTATATTATTCCTTTTCTGAATGTTCCTCATTGAACGTGTCCACAGAGTGACGACCCGGGTTGAGTCCAAGACAGGCTAGGCTTCAGTGGTTTCTGCCAGTACTGACAGATGGCCGGTCCAGGCCTGGCCCGGGGTAGACTATAAGATAAAAACGAACGTCCAGCTGATATCAAATCTGTCTGAATTCTTGCATATCATCCACTAACTGGCTCTGAAAAAGGGTTAATTGAAATGTCCAAATGTTTCTGTTAAAAAGTAACATGCAACACTTTTACTGTTCTGTAGTACTGAAGGTTTCCGCAGCTCTAAAAACACTGAAGACAGTTCCTCTAAAAAAGACCTGAAAACTTTTTGAAAGTTTTGCATCTTGGCATTTTTCTTCCCTTATTGTTGTTTTGTGTCTCTTTGTGGGTGTTTTGTGCATCTTTGCAGTCATCTGAATCTTTTTATGACTATTTTAAATCTCCTTGTGGTGGCTTTGTGTTTCTCCTCTTCCTCTGTAACTGAACTCTGCCTTTCAAACAGAGTATTAACAATCATTTCAAACAGGAGCTATGATTGTGGCTGCCTGGTGAATCTGACTCCATTAGTCCCTCTTGTTCAGCTCTGGTTTTTAAATATACAGAGATGCTGCATTAAAAAAGATTAAAGGTTAGAACAACTTCTTTCCGCAGCAAAAGATTGTATTTAGAGATTGCAGTTCGAGGTGGTTTGCGTAGCTGGAGCAGAGCTGCGTGAGGGAGAACACTGTGTTTATTGACGAGCAGCTCTTAGTGAGGACGATAAGCCGCAGGGTTTGAGATTAGAAGCGTTTTCATTATTTGTTCTGAATATCTTCTGTTCCACGCTGCAGTATAATTAAAGCACAGAGCCTAAAAGATAAATTCATGTGAGAAGCAAAGTCTGAACGGTAATTTGTAAATTCAGCCATTAACCTTCTAATTATTTCAGCACAGTGCTTCCTTTACCTGCCGGGACAAACACATCCACACATTTGTATGTGTGTGGTACAAACAGCAGCATCGGGGTCGACAGTTAAATGTGTCCTAATATCAGCACAGACGCTCCATCACTGGAGCTCTGCTCTGACATTTTTACTCAGCCTTCCAAATGGGTGGATGTAAACTGCGTGGCCGCACCGTGCAGGCGGAGCCAAAGCCAAGAACATATCCTTCACCGCTGATGAAAAGATACACTGACATTTGTAAGGTCTGTGTCTTTGGGCTTATGAGAGGTTGACATAAATGTCAGCCAAGCGCAGTCAGAGAGCTGGCAGCACAGAGCACACCGCATTCCCCCAACGACACAAACACAGGCCTGCTATTAGTCTATAGACCGCCGTCCACAGACCCCCATCCCTTCCTGAAGCAAGACCTGCAGAATGTCTGTGGTTGTGGCTGCATCTCTTTGTGACCAGTTTATGCATCTTTTCTGGTCATTTTGTGGCCTAAACTTAATTCAACGATGCACATTCATGTAAACACTCTGTTAAGTAACAGCAGCTCTCGTGATCATCAGGAGGTTCTGTTGTCCTTGACATTGTAGAACTGGTCTGCATTATAATCTGTTCCTAATATTCTGACAACTCAAGCATGTAATGACAAAACAGTCGAAACACTGACCTGAGTAATAAGCAGAATGAAACTGCATTAGCATGTACATGTGTAGAGATTTGTTCCTGGATAG
Source organism: Ctenopoma multispine (assembly GCA_034779795.1). Classification (NCBI taxonomy): domain Eukaryota; kingdom Metazoa; phylum Chordata; class Actinopteri; order Anabantiformes; family Anabantidae; genus Ctenopoma; species Ctenopoma multispine. Next base: position 15,382,239 of record JAUYWH010000015.1, read on the forward strand.
TTCCGTTTCAAACGGTGGTTCCGGGCTGTTTTAGAATAAATGCAGTTTGAAAAACACATCTTGACATTAAGGATCATGATTTCCAGTTTTACTGATTCAGTCTTGTGTGTCTGTTGTGTCCTGAAAATGGAAATGAACGGGAACCAAGGGGAGCCTGGGAGGAAGAACACACATGACAACACATCTAAACCTACTACAGCCGCTCAGACATAAACTGCTGCTGCTGTGGTATTAAAGTGAGTATTTAAGTGCTACCTGCTGGTAAACAGCGTCTCAGTCATTGCTGCTCTTTCCAAACAACTCCTCTGAATTAATTGTTGCTCTGCTGAGGCTGTGACCCAGTTCTCTCACTCAGAGCTTCTTTCTCTCTTCACCAGTAATAAACAAACAAGTTTCTAGGCGAGTTTCCTCGGCTCAGCTTTGGCCTCATGCCGAGCAGTTCAGCAGCGTGGAACACAAAGAAGCAGCGCTGCTATTGAACGAGTCGTATTTGAACAAAAATAAGGCAGGTGCGATGCTATGCTGCTCCAGTGAACGGGAGGAAAAGGCATTGTTCAGATGGGAGTTGTCATGTGGAGATAATACGCTGACATAATAATGATTCACTGTGCTTTTGTGTGTCAGAAACATGCAGCATAACCAGGAGGAGGGAGCAGCACTGAAGGATGTCTCATGTTTTTGCATCTCAGCTTTTAAGTAGCTGCAGAAAATCTCAACACATGTAAATGAACATGAGACAGATCAGATTCCTACAAGCTGCAAAGCAATAACTACAGATAACCCACGGAGAAAACTCCAGACGCTCCACACATGCATGAAGAACCATGCAGCAGCTCAGGGGCCAGAGAAAAGATGACCGCCTAAGGTACTGTCCCATTTTAACACAAAGCACAGGTGTAAATAATCAAAGTACTGACTGTTCAGTGTTCTCTGATACTTTCAGCTGCAGGACTTTGGACCTGTCTGACTGGACCTTTCAGTAAGGTTAACCATATAATGACACACTCACCCTCAAACTCCAGATAAAAACTCTGTAAGTCTCTGTGGTAACAATGCTTTTTGGCAGCAGACACTCACTTGTTCTAAGTTTGAGGATTTAACAGGAATGAATTATTAATCATGCTAATTCAATCATCTCAGTCTGATTGTTCTAAACTCCCTTTAGTGTTTCCACAGCCACTTCATATTAAACCAAACAGACAGTTTGAAATCAGGCGGCTTTAAAGAGTCTGACAGGCAAATTCATTTATCAGATGGATATTTCCCCAGACGGAGGATCAGCTTCACAGGCTGTTATGATCCGGAGCAGCGGGGAGGACGAACCCCCCAAAAACATCAGACAGCGTGCTGTTAATGCAGCATCCAGCAGAGGAACATCAGACACTCGGTTCATATAGCTGCAGCACTGAGGATTAAACACAGGCTGCTGTTCGGCAGAGAGGACGGCGTCAGAAAAATAAGGGTTCTTTGTTTAGACACAGTTTAGATCCACAAATGTACGTTAAAGACCAGCACACAGAGAAAACACTCTGAACAGGATCCAGGAACACGACTGGAGGTGAAGTGGAAAGTGGTAAAGTTCTTTTTGGAAATCACGGGAGAGGAACCATCGGACCTGTTGTCAGTGCACAGTCCAAAAGCCAGCAGGCAGGTTTTTAGGGCATCAGTGTATGAGGCAGCTCACACCTGTGAAGGCTCCATTAGAGCTGAATGATTGAGGTTGTGGAGCAACATTTGCTGCCATCTTTCTCACCGAAGGTCTGACAAACTGCATTGTGCTGTTTTCCAGCAGCCCGGCTCAGAAATAAAGAGTCCAGGTGCTAAACTAGCCTGTCTGCAGTCCAGACCTGTCACCACTGAAAACATCTGCAGAATCATAAAGTAAAAAACAAAGGAGGCTACGAACTGTCGAGCAGCTGAAAGTTTGAATGAAGGAGAAAACTAAATGAGCTGCTGCATCAAATTCAGACTGAGCAGATACTTTTCAGCAAACTCTGGATATTTCTGGATATATATGGTGTTTCTTTGCAGTTGTTACAGTTGGATGTGTTATGTCCACCTGTTACTGTTCAGTAGCTGCACCAGCTCCAGGCCTCTGTGATATGACTACAACCTCTAATATGTATTTGCAGGTAGATGTGTGTCTGTCTTTTTCTCTGGTTTATTACCTTTCTCAGCCACTAGAAGGCGTTTCTGTTTGAGTCCACACAGAGGTCCAGTTTAAAAATCATCTGTTCCACTAAAATACAACACATGATAAAAACGCAGGTTTCATTTTCTGGTTTAGTGTTTTCTCATGTTAGCTGCACATGTTCTGCTTCCTTTTTGATTGATCACTGTACTAATTGCTGTCCGCACAGCCAGTCAATTAATTCTACCTAATTATAGCTCTATTTGCAAAAGCCTAATTGACACGTAGGTCTGTCTGCTGGACGGGCAATTAGAGAGGAGATGCATAAAATATTGCATGCATGAAAAGATAGCAAGATCTTAATGATTTAATAATTTAATCATCACATATACTAATTAATTACAGGAAGGAATTCACAAGCAGGTTTGACTAATAACCATTACTATTTTGTGTTGTTGTTGTTATTGTTTGTATTACTAAACAAATGAACTGAATTAATAATGGATGAGTTGATTATTAGAAGTGATGTTTGAATGCTTAACAAATGAAAAGAAGAAAAGAACTAAAGAAAGAATGAATTATTGTGTGGACACATGAATGAATGAATGATAAGTCAGCTTAGTTACTGAGTGAATGAGCAATAATTAAACATCTAAGTGATCAAAAGAAGGTTAATGAATAAAAATGTGAAATGAATTACACAGACAAAAATATCAATCAGTCAATTAGGTGAGTGGATGAATAAGTCCAGTGCATAAAATATGTATTGTGCAGAACTCCACCACCACCCCCAGCCTCACTGAGCTCCTGGGGCCAGACTGACTCACTCCAAGACCTGCTGGCTGCTGCAGGCTTCAGAGGACCCCCCCCCCCCGGTCTTTCACTCTGCGCAGCAGGAAAGAGCCGCTTCCATCACAACCTGCAGCCTGTGATGGACTCGACAAGGTGACGAGAGAAGCCTGCTCAGGAGGATGTTAAATGTTGATTCAAACGTCTCCTCCCCGTCCAGAGCAGATGTGTCCCAACAGACTAAAGATGTTATCTTACATTACATTTGATGTTGTGTCATTTCAATAGTAAAGTGATGTTGGTGTGTTCTGAGGATCATCTTCAGCTTCAGAAACACCTGTTACAGATGAGAACGAGGCTGAAGAAGCCACCACACCAAGGTTCATATGACTGTAAGTGATGATCTATGATCTTTACAGACAGTGTCTCCAAATGTCGTTTGGTCTGAAACAACGGTCTAAACCCAGTTTACAGTTGAGAAGTGATGGATAGTAATAACAATAATAATCCTCTGTGTTTTATTAAAGACCATAAGCCCTTCTCTGTGTTATTTTCTCACCATATGCTCATTTTAATCTTCTTCTCTGGAACTACACATAAAAATCATAAACATATCATAAAATAAGAGGTAAAATGAAACAGATTTTCCCTCTCTGTTTGTGTTTAAAAGGCTTTAAAGGACTCCGGCCTCACTCTCTGTCTCACATGTTGCAGCGCCCGCATTATACAGGTTTTCTCTCTTTTCTGCTGCCAAGTCTTTCCGTTTTCTCCTCGCCAGCTGGTCAAGGGTCTCCTGCTGCCGCTAGGGCCCACAGCTCACTTCCTCACTTTCTCCAGCACCTGTTCCTATTTGGCAAGACCGACCGGGATCCTGAAAGCTTGGAAACGAGCCATCTGCTGCTCAACTCTGCACCATTTTACCCCCAATCCTTCAAGTCTCTACATGAATCCTGGTTTTTCTTTTCCCAGCTCTGAAACACAAAGTGCTGCTGAAAAGTGGAGGAAAGGCTGAAATGGACTGAGGGGGAAATCCTAAAATCACCATTTAGCTGAAGGGAAACTGTGTAGGATAAATCAAAGCATGACAAGTGTAGCAGAGATCATTTCTGCAGGTGGAGTCACTGAAACCAGTGGAGTCCAGCCTTAACGTCTTGTTCCCAAACACATTGTTTGGCCATTAAGTTGAGGAATAAAACGAAACTCTGAAGTTATGAGACACTTAGATTGTACAGGACTCAGTTATAGCAAAACCAAACCCTTAAGTCTGCAAATAGGTGGATATAAATCAGAAGTAAATAAACTATGGACATATTAACTAAAGGAAACACTTTCACTTTAGTGGCATCTTCAGGGTGGCAGGAAACAACTTTCCATTGATATCTGGTGGTTAAAGCTATTGATATATTGTTTATATATCTCTAAAATTCTGAAATGTCAAATATAAATGTGCCCTTAATATGTCAAAATTATTATACCAAGTTAGAATTTCATTAAGAATTATGAGATGAAAATTATTTTTTCATGTAGAATGATTTATTTTTGCAAAATGGAACCCACCATTATATTTTTTCATCATGACAGGTTTGCATTGTTTACCTTTTATTTTACTGGTTGCATAAGTTTATTTAGTTTAGTTTCTTTAATAGACTACAACTCCCACGGTACAGAGAACCCTCCGTTCGACGCGCATGCGTGAAAAGGTGAGACGCGCGAACCCATGCGGATATAGCTCTATGTAAAATGGCGGCGTGAGCGAGGCTCGTTCAAAACACAGCGGTTGTACCTGTGAAGGAGGTTTCTTCAAGACTTCTGAAGCGTCACCTGGAGCTGTCAGATAATCATTTAGACGTAGAGGTTGGAATTAAAATATTGCTAAAGGTAGGTTTATTTTAACTTTGATAACAAATAAAAGTGTTAGCTTTGAAGCGGCGTTTAACGCGACGTTAGCCGTTAGCTGCTAATTTTCGGCCTGCCGCTAGCTCACCGGCTAACCACAGGAACATTAGACACTGGCGGAGTTTTTAAACCCTTTACTAAATTACTTGTTTTACATGTTTACCTATTATTTCCTTGAAACACTGGTAATGATGGTCCGTGAGTTGGGGATGTGATGGTCGTCAGAGCTAAATTAAGCTAAGTAACTGTTACCTAACTTAAATTCTATTGTTTTTAAAACCAAACTATGCAGTTACCTGAAAAATAAATGTGGACTTTAAACCTCTGATCAGCAGGTTAACAGACCGATAGAGGCGTTTAAAGGGGTGTATAAACGGGTGTATTAATGTGAAACACCGGTCATCTCTCTAACACTGATGTTAACTTGCTTTGGTCAAAGATGGTTGATAATTCACTATAATATGAATAAAACGTCTGTATAACAGAGAAATAGAGACTGGGAGGCTTTTAAGTTTACAAGATCTCATAATTCTTAATTAAATATGTCAATTTAAACGATTTTATAAAAATTAAAAGGAATGAGCTGTGGTTAGTTTACGATCACAGTAAAAAAACAGTGATACCATATTCATGGCTCTTTTTGGACATTTTGTCCTTTTGTCGGTTGAGGTGCTTTTTTTATTATAAGTAATTTGTTTGGGATCAGCTTGAGCTGAGCTGCTAAGATTCATCAGTAAGATTATGTTTTGGTTATTAATAAAACTGTGTGTTTGGACATCTGGTTACACATTGTGTAGTTCTGATGCTTTTTTATGGCCTAACTCCACTTAAACTACTATAGTTCTGGTTTGTGCTTGATAAAGTCTCTTGGATTACATTACTCCCACGTGTGAGGTATCTGCTGATTAATTAATTACAGCTGATGGTTTACTGCTAACAGTTTTTTAATTTTCTGTTTTACAGAGCAGGTGGGATGGCGAAGAGGATTGCCGACAAGGAGTTAACGGACAGGAACTGGGATCAGGAGGATGAGGGAGAGGAGGTGAGTTCCAGCAGGATTTAGGCTAATGTGGAGGTTGACAGAAAATAATGAACATTCATATGTGATCTGTGTTGGCAGCAAAACGACCAGTGAAGAGTTTCAACCTACATTTTCGTTCCTTCCATTCAGTTTTTGTTTTCAAACTTAATAAAAAATTAGACTTAGTTTTGAATCAAGTTTGAACTTTGGTGAATCAGAACGTGAATCGTGTTCAGAGGTTGAGTGACAGTTGTCACTTGAAGAGATGGAGCCAGAGTTCAGATCTGTATCGTGTCTGTTATAAAGCAATGTTTTGTTTATTATCAGGCAGGAACGTTTTCAGTTGCAAGTGAAGATGTGTTGAAGAACCGAGCGATTAAAAGGGCCAAACGCCGAAACATTGGATCAGAGGTAAAACCAGAACCAGGAAATGCTTTGACATAACATTTTGTATTTTCATAAACTGATACTGAGAAAGATATCCAGGCTGAATGTTTCAATCGTTTCAGGCCGAAAGCACAGGAGCCTTCAAAGGTTTTAAAGGGTTTTCTGCGGCGGCGGCAGCAGCGAGCGGAGGTGTGACAGCATTTTCTGGCTTTGGGAACGGTGGAGGCTTTAAAGGCCTTGGTGGTCTGACAAATGGAAACAGTATCACTCCTTCATTTGGAGGCTTCTCATCTTCTGCAACATCCTCTGCTTCACCGGGTGAGAACACAGGAAGTCACTACAAACACATTTACAGGTGTTTATTGGTTGACTTTTAACAAACCGGCTCACTGAACGCAGTTAGAGGGTTTCAGTTTGAGACCAGTATCGTGACATATATGTCACCTTTAGATACAGGAAGTGGATAAAAAGATTAGTTATTAATTACATGTTGATTTGGTGATACTACATTGTTATCGTCTTTTCAGTTTCTCAATCAATAAATCGGATTCGGAGTGAACAAAAAACTGACTGTCAGGTTGTTTCTGCCAGGGAAGCTTAATCTAACTGGTAGTTTCATTTATAATAGAAAATATTTGATTACCAAAACATTTATTTTACCTGCAGCTTTAGTTCTGCAGTCCTTACGGTTAAAGATTGTGAAATATAGTTTTTATAGTATGTGACCCTTTTAATCTCTACATCTTACATCCAATGCATATTATGATAGATGGATAGATAGATAGATGGATAGATGGATGGATAGATGGATAGATGGATAGATAGATAGATAGGTAGATAGATAGATAGATAGATAGATAGATAGATAGATAGATAGATAGATAGATAGATATCTCTTTATCACTGCTTCTCTCAGGCTGGAGTCTAATGTAACACATGACAGGCATGAGCTGGTAGTTTCAGATGACATGTAATGGAGTTGAAAATATGTCCATTGTTGGGGGGTCTTGGTTTGGTATTGGAGTGTAATGGAGCTGAATCAGTGTGGGTCTGTGTTTGTCTGCCTCTTTTTTTCATTTCATGTTATGTTGCTGCAGGGCAGCATGGGGGGCTGCAGTGGGGGAGGGGCTCCTCAGCCTCACCCAGCTGCAGTCACACTAACATTTCTGCCTCCGTCTCAGGTCTAACATTCAACGGCCCCACCTCCACCAAACCCACTGCTGACATCACCACCAAGCAGACCAATGGCTCCACCCCGAGCCCGACTCAAAGCTCCAGCTCCTGCAGCAGCGGCAGCAACAAGGAGTACAGCCGGCAGCTCACAGCGCTCAACTGCTCTGTGCGCGACTGGATCACCAAGCACGTGAACGACAACCCTCTGTGTGATCTCAACCCCATCTTCAGGGATTATGAGCGACACCTGGCCAGCATCGAGCGGCAATATGGAGCCGGGGCTGCTGCTCTGGCTGACGGAGGCTCAGAGGAGAAGAAGCAGGGAGCGATGCCAACCACAGCCACCCCTCCTCCTCCTCCACCACCACCATCATCTTCCTCCTCCAGCAGCAGCAGCTCATTGCCTCCAGCACCAGCTGCAGCTTTGTTCTCCTTTGGTAAAAATACGACAGAAGATTCGACCCGGGACAAAGGTGCCGCTGCTGCTCCAGTCCCTGCCGGCGTCACATTTAACTTTGGTCAGAAAGTGGACAGCTCGGTTCTTGGCTCCTTAGGGTCCAAAACGTCCCCCAGCTTCTCATTCTCCTCCTCGAGCTCCTCTACCATTAAGACGTCCCTGTTCGGAGCTCCTGGATCATCTGCACCTCTGTCCTTCAGCGGAACAAAAGCAGAGGAGGGAAAACCTGCAGGTAGATTGAAAATTTACATTTGTCCTTAAATGTGCAGAAGAAAATGTCTTAATTCATGAAATACATTTGTTCTTCAGATTTGAACACCAGAAACCTAAATAACTTCTAATTAGTACAGCAACTAAATGATTATTGGTTTATTTGTGGATCGATTAGGAGCCTTAAGGACTAGTGAATAGAAGAAATCTATTTAATTATTGTCTCAGTCAAAAAACGCAACATTTTTGCAGGTTCCAGCCGCAGGAGGTAAAGTTGATTAGATTCAGTACGTTTCTCTGTACGTGATGCTAAGAAATGACTTTAAGTAGATAAGTTATCAAGGGTTAAGTTGCTGTAGAATCAGTTAAAGCTGTGGTTAATGTCTCTATTGTTTTAATTCTCAAATCGGAAATCAGCAAAAACCTATATGTAGTAAAGAGATCTAGTTCTATAAATGACCATTTTCATCATTGGTGAGTTTGATTTTCTCAATCAATTGATGTAGTAAATTTTAAAAATGTTTGCAGAACCGCAGATCACGTCTTAAACATGTTCGTTTAGCACAAACAACCGCTAATAATTCTCATAAAATAATAAAAGAAAAACACACTCACCATGCTTCACCTGCAGGAAACGGATGGTTATTCGAAAGATAAGAAATTCCAGAAACTCTAAAAATCCAAATGTCTGATATGAAATGTCAGTTTTCTCAGTAATTCTATTCTTTTACTTCCACGTGTAGACGAGAACGGAGATGAAGAGTCTGAGGAGCCGCCCAAACCTGAAGTCAAAGAGGTGAAAGAGGAAGATGCCTTCTACTCAAAGAAGTACGTCTGCCTCATAATTAAACAAATTCCCCCATTAAATCTATGTTTGAGCTCCAGTAAGCGTTTTTACATTTTCATGCTGTAAAACAATCTTTGACTGACAGTGACACTTCAGATCATTTCTATTCAGTAAACTTTATTTCTCCCTTTTTAATGTGTTGCTGTGTTAAAATGAAGCCGATCTCAGATCACAAGTCTGGGAACCACTGTATATGAAAAATGGCGACACTAAAGACTGAGTCACTGTATTTTATGGTACAGTGTGTTAAACTCTCTGCACTAAATCAGTGATTTTTAAGAAAATTTAATTCTCGTATCTTCAATTTAAACTACAGCGTCAGGGAAGATTTGTGAAGCAGGAAAAATTAAATAACCTGGACGAATTAGAAAAATGTCAGATCACATATTGTTTCTATTAAAATAAATTAGTGGAACCAGATTCCATGTGGAAAAACACGATTGCAGCTGTGAGATGAAACTGAAGCTGGATCTGTAGGACCACTGTCTGTGTTAGCAGAGGCTAAATAAACATCACAACCTGTAGCTTCTATTAAAACCTTTAAGAAACATTTTTCAGAGATCAAACAAAGACTAAAGGTTATGATCTTTTACATTTAAAAAGAGATTAGAGCTGTACATGCTCATATTCCTCATTACTGAAGCAGGAGAAGGTTTTATTCTGAAATACCTGTGAACATGCTGTGCTCCTTTTTTTTGTCACCTTCAGGTGTAAAATGTTCTACAAGAAGGACTCTGAGTTCAAAGAGAAAGGAGTGGGAACTCTGCACCTGAAACAAGCGGGGGAGGGAAAAACTCAGATGATCATTCGTGCCGACACCAACCTGGGTAAAACTACAGCTTCAAGGGGTTTTTGTTTGGGGATTAAACTGTCTAATGTTGGTTCCTCTGGAAACAAGTGTTAGGTGCAGAAAGGGGACGAAGTTCATAAAAATAATGATATAATTGTGAATTAAAAACCTTGAACGCCGGCAGGAAAGGGAACAGCAGCAGAGTTTTGTCCATCAGCTCACAGGCAGAATCCGTGAAAGCTGCTGAGCTGTGGTCACATGGCGCCACCTGCTGCTCAAACACAGGAAGTTGTTGCTTCTCAGTGCATCAGACAGATAAGAGATTAGTTGTTCACTGACAGTTGTGTGCAGGGAATTTGTTTCAGTGAAGTGGGGAAACATTAAAGAAAAGCAACAGCTGATAAAACAAAGATGAAAAGTGACCAATAAGAGATAAGACAGGTTCAGTGAGAAGGAAGCAGTTTGTCACATTTTCTTAATCTACTTTCCTCCCGTGTAGGAAACATCCTGCTGAACATCATGGTGCAGTCGTCCATGCCGTGCTCTCGCGTCGGGAAGAACAACGTGATGGTGGTTTGTGTCCCCAACCCGCCTATCGACGACAAAAACACCACCTGCCCCGTGCCCCTCCTCATCCGTGTCAAGACCGCTGAAGACGCTGACGAGCTCCACAAGACCCTGGAGGAGAAGAAAGGCTGAACACTGAGCTTTTAGCAGACTCCTCCTCCTGGTCATCCTCCAGACCCTCCGCCGGTTTTATCCACACACACACACACACACACACACTCTTATACCTAAGTCGTCCTGGTAAATCAGCCGTTTCATCACAATTGGTCGTCATACTGTGAAATATTTGACATCACGAACACGAGAAGCACGTTGTCGCACTTCGACTCGGCTACATTCCCTCTGGTTCGATGCTGCTGCTGCTGTTTTATCAGAGAAACAGAACGTGTCTGATCAGACTCACTGCTCTAAGTTTTACTGTTTTAATTTGGTCGTCGAGTGACTGAACGTGTGAATCCAGAGTTGTTGTTGTGCGACTTGTACGATTCTTACCACTGAGTTTGTTTGGAGGGAAGCTCCGAATAAAAGTCCAGCCGATTTGGTTTTACAAATTAAATAATTGCAGTAACAGTTAATTTTTGACGAGCTTGTCGAGGGATGAGTGTTTCTTGTTCTTTCTCTGGAAACTATTTATTGCGTCAGCAGAATTTGTACTCACTGAACCTCGTGTGAATGTTTTCCCTGAAGAGTGTCTGGACACGGCGTGCGACACAGACCAGTTCTTTTAGTTCTTCTGTAAACATGGACTGTTGTTTTCCAAGTGTCCTTTGTGCGGCCTTCGGTTCAGCCTTTGAGGTGAGGCATGCTGTCATCGTCTGAGAACATTTGTAAAGACATTAATGGGGAATAAAAGGAAACAAACAACTGCCGCTTCTTCTTGTGTGGTTTGTTTCTTTTTTGCATTATTTCACAACACGAGCTGAGAACTTTTCATTTAATGTGTCATAGTTCAGTAAAAAATGTCCACTTTCAGTTTGAAGCTGCTTTACAAAATCCGGTGTTAATAAATCTGTGCAGGTAAAATGTTAAACCAGAGGAGATGAAAGTAAGATGAGGCGTTTAAATGAAAACAGGTATGGTCTGGTATCAATTAGAAAAAAAAAACCCTTTTAGAAATAAAAGCCGGTTCTTCTGGAACCAACTGTAGTGATGAGTGGAAACTAGTAAAAAACCAATAAGCATCAGTTTCTCTGGTGAAGTGTATTTTAATAAATCAATACAGGACAATGTACATAGTTTAGAACCTAAGCAACAGAACATGAGAACATGCACATTAACTGTCTGTGTACAAAAGCTGTGATGTGACAAGTATTTAAACAACTTTCAAAAAAGTTCTAAAAGCGTTTTACAGTGCAAACTGTCATTTCGCTCTTCAGTCAGTTCAAGTCTTTCTATCGATCAGTGTGGATACATTCAGCTGGTTAAACTAACTACATCATCAATAACACTGAGGGGACGAGAAGCGGTCGGCTCGTCCCACTGACACGAACACAAAGTGTCCTGTGGAACATTTCACTGTTCACTACGACACCGAGAAAAACACTGGACTCACTTTGATCGATGATGCTTCATCTGAGTGCAAATCAATCACTAATATCTGAACGACAACTGTGTGATCATCTCCTGGGATGATTCTTCTCAAATGTCGGCTGACTTTTAGTGTAACGTGTTAAAAACAAAAATCTTCAGAACAGATTTGTTTCAGTTTTCTGTGGTCACATGTCCCAGAATGTGATTTATAATTCAGACATTTCACTTTTGCTTCCAGCGTTTCTCAGTGGTGGAACAAGGTTAAATTCTGAAAATTCACTTTCTCACTTACACAATAATTAACTGGTGAAACTGAATCAGGAGATTTTTCTTAATTCAAAGAAATAAAACCATCAGATGGTCAAATGGTAACAGTCATAAAAGGTTCTAATTTTGAGAAAGAATAAAATGTTTGTGTTGAATTATCAGTTGAAAATAAAGTAAAAGCAAACATACAAAATGTATAAAGTCATAATTTTGAGAAATTAAGTTATAACGTACAAATGTGTTTCCATGTCATTATGAATTCTCTAAATGTTCATTGTGGCAAAGATTAGTTTCTGCAAGATTACAAGCTTAAGCTATCCTAACTAATTTTACAAGAATAAAATCACAATTTCATGATCGTTTGTTTGAAAATGTGATTTTTCACTCAGAATAGAACAAATCTAATCAGCAGATTGAGTTTGAACAACTTCATTGTAGAACATTGTGTTTTTAAGATGACAATCTAAAACACATTAAATGTAATTTGGCATAAAACGTTTCATCAATTTCAACAAAGTCAAAACTTGATTAATCCACAAATTACATCAATATCCTGAAATAATGAAGGAAACTAACTGCTGAACAGCTTTTCGTGTATTTTTGTTAAAGTTGGAAACAAATTTTCAGTAAGTAAAATTATAAAAAGTAACTTGACAAATTTCCATCTTATGAATTCTTTCAAAATGTACATTATCACAGCAAAAACCTTAGTTAAATTACTAGAAGACAATCTAAGAACAAAACATTTACTTTATCACTATGTATTATCAAAATTATGACTTTATTTTTATTATGTTGACACAGAACTGAGAACGATTCAAATGATCAGTTTTAAGTTGAACTAAATATTAAATCCACCAATTCGTACTAAACAAATGAAGCCAAACTGCAGAGTAACTAAGAGCCTGTAACAGGAGTCATCATGTTAATTTGTTCTGCAGCTGCAGCACAGAACAACCAGGACTGATCTTTGGCTGGTTGTTTCTGACAGAATCAACTTTGTTCAAATGAAGAGAAGAGAAGAGGAAACAAGAAGGTTACATACAGTCACATTCAAGGCCTCAGGAGCGCGTCTCCTCAAACATCACACTGACAAACAGTCAAATCTTCCTCCACTCGTTTCCTGCTTTTCCGTAGAGTTTTGGCCTTTTTTAGTTTCCCTTTGAAATCATCTTCGTGGTGGTTGTTGTTCAGCAGTTTTTCAAGTCACTTCCAGTTTGTGAGTTGCAGTTTCTAAACTAAAGCAAGAGCAGTAAAAAGTCAAAGCCACAGGATGTTGACCACAGTATCATCACACAGCAGGACTCTCAGCTCAGGGTCGCGTCCGTCTGCAGTTTGTTTTTGGTGTTTAGACACAAAAAAAAAAAAAGACTGTTGGTGCTTTACTGTAACAGACGCAGAGAGTCCATATTCAAGTTCTTCAAAAACTAAAATTTCCAACCTGATTGGAAAAAAACAAGAACAATGTCTATAATTTAATTTCCCCACTGCAAACAGTCTGAGTTAAATCTCTAATCTGCTTCTCTCAAATCTTTAAATACGTTCAAATCCCTTTTTGAATCTAACGAGGTTTCGAAATTAAGAAATTAAATTCTGACTTACAGATTTTTACAGACTTACAGTAATCATCTCAAACTAAATGATTCATTTAACATACTTAACTCCTGACACTGTATCCCACCAGATTTAAAACTGATACTGAACTAAACTTTGTTGTAAAGACCAGGATTTGTTGTGAAACAGCCAACGTACAAAACAACTGTGAAGGTGAATATTTAGATAATTATTTGCATCTTTAAAGACAAGTCAGTTTCTGTAGGTTCTTAATTAAAAATCTAATTATTTTATTAAAGTTTAGTAATTTCAGGAATTCTGATTTGTATATTTGTAACTGTTGCTCATGAGAGTGATTAAATCCAGTGACCGGCCTCAAACCTTCAGTTACGCCACTGATGAAGAATGAATCAGTTACCAAAGAAAAGAGACGAAACTTTTTAGAATCAAACATTTACATTTCACTGGTTTGTGAGTGTTTTAGACCATTGAGTGATTCAATCATTTCATTTTTTAAAGTGTAATTCTGTCTAAAGAATTAAATAGATTTATGGCCTCAAAACATCTCAAACTGTTGTGAACATTTAACTCATGTAACAGTCCAAAAAGTATGTTAATGAAATCACATAATGTGATTATGTAAAAATAGTGATGAGTTACTGGTTACAGCTTGTTAAATGTGTCATTTTTTTACCTTTCAGGACTAAAGTCAAATGAAAATGTCAGTTTTCAGCGCGTTGTAAAAATGGACCAGACGGACCTGACCTGACCTTTTCTCTGACGCTGGTTTGAAAACGAGTCAAATCCCTTTAACCTCACGTCGTGACAGTTATTTAAAAAAGAAAAACTTCACGAGGTCACTACGAGTCGAACAGAAACACGAAGTGTCTTTAAAAGCAGAACCTTTCATCAAGGCGTCTCAGTGAGTAAAGCAGCAGGATATTTACAAGAAAACATTCTTCACTTCCTTCCTGGTCAGAGTTCAGCCAATGCCTCGTCACGCTGAGGCCACGTGACCCCGACACCGGGCCCGTTTCCGTGGAAACGAGCTGAAAAAAGGAGAGGCACTTCCTGAATGGCTGGTTTGTTTGTCGTCGTCCCCCTGACAGCTCAGCTCCGGCAGGTGTTTGGTGTCTGTCTCAGTCTGGACACTGGGGGGCGCTGCTGTGTCGCAGTGGCCTGATGTAGGAGGCACTTGGTAGTGATGTTCGGGGGGGGGGCTCTGCTATGTCATCAGGATGGGCTTCTGCCGCACCTCCAGGATGTCTGACACAAAGCCAAACAAGACGCGGTTAGTTCAGGTGTCTGTTAAAGCATCAGGACAAACGAACGTTTGTACGGAGCCCCCCAGGGGTCATGTAGTAAAAATAAAATTTGGCGTAAAAGTAAAAAAAAACAAACAACAGACGAGGTTGTTGAAAAAAGAAAAAAAATAAATCAGACCAAATGGTAAAAAAAAAAAAAAAAGGTCCCTCACGGGCAGGGGAACCTTTTCTGGCACAACACCGGCAAATGTGCCCGTAGCCCCGCAGGATG
>JAUYWH010000015.1:15414045-15469133 GCA_034779795.1 Ctenopoma multispine
ATATAGATAGATAGATAGATATATATATAAAGTCCGTTAAGACATTAAAAAACATTGCAAAAATGCACAATAACTATTATTTTTACTGTATTACTGTAATTTCTTACTTAAATATCCAGAGGTCACCGTGGTAAATACTAAATTTGTCTCAATCAATCAATAAACGTTCATGTTTTATTTAAAAGGAGTTAAAGATATGCTTTTATTTTGGCGACCAAACAACAAACTACTTAGATTAGTTTAGTTTTAACACTAATATGAGACAGTTTAGAAACAGCAATGCGACGATCAATTTAAAAACACTCGATTTAAGTTGTTTTAATTATAGTTTAACTGTTCTGTCGATAATAGGTTTTATTTTATTTGTTTACATTGTACTGAGTCATGCCAAATTAACCAGCGCGTTTTTCTGCTCCTGCGGGCTTCCGTACCGTTGCGATTGCTGGCACTTGGCGTCAGACAGCCGATGAAACGCAGAATAAACTCTGTCAAATCCAACATTTCCGCATCAGAAAGATGAGTCGAAGTTATAACGATGAGCTGCAGTACCTGGATAAAATCTCCAGTAACTGCTGGAGGATAAAAACGGGCTTTGTTCCCAACATGCGGGTGGGTAATCGGAGGACGATGTAGCTGTTAACGTGGATAGCTTGTTAGCTTAAAGTACCATAACTCAAGTCTGTTCGCACATGTGGGTCAGTTAAATGGACTTTAACAAGGCAACAGTGATTTAATGTGGTCACAACAATGAGTAAAACCAGACATGAATTTAACCACAAAATAAAGTTAAGTCTACAGTCACCTACTTCAGCTGTTAGCTTTAACACGTAGACAAGCGTTTTGTAAAGGATCCTTTGAATTTGGTTTGTAAAGAATTATAACCAAACAATGATTCAAACCTTTCCATGGATATGAATAAGTTCATAGGTTATGTTGATTTATGACCGGGCACACTGTAGTGCAGTGTTCTTATCTATGTTACACCCGTTGATTTGAACTGGGAAGCTGGGATGGATATTTTACACTGGTTAGTGATTAATTCTTAAACTAAAAGTTAATCTGATGGCATATCTCAGTGATTCATCTGTTACCTGTAAAATATAATGGATCCAAAGGCTGGAACATAATCTTAAATAGTCACACTAAGACTTTATTCTTTTAAAGCTGAGGTTTTCTTAAATGTGGTGGAAATATTATAAATAATTTTAATTAAGTAAATACTGTAACACAGTTATTACAGTGGCTGCCTTTATTTTCCTTTAGGTTGAAGGAGTTTTTTATGTGAATGATTCTCTGGAGAAGCTGATGTTTGAGGAGCTCCGTAACGCCTGTCGAGGAGGAGGTCAGCATTCACAGTTAAACCCACTTAAACCTTTTCACACGCGTGTGTGACGTCTCCTGTGTCTTATCCTCTCGGTTGTGTTGTCCCCAGGTGTGGGTGGTTTCCTTCCGGCCATGAAACAGATTGGAAATGTTGCAGCGCTGCCTGGTATCATACATGTAAGGCTCCACATGCTTTTTTATAAAGCCTCGTGAAGATAAGGTTATTAATAGATAATGTTAAGGTTATAAAAGATTATCTGAGTGACGGGATATTGTTCCACAGAGATCCATTGGTCTCCCAGATGTCCACTCTGGATATGGATTTGCCATCGGAAACATGGCGGCCTTCGACATGGACGACCCTGAAGCCGTGGTGTCTCCAGGTCTGTGAACTTTGCAGTTTTCATGTGCTAGTTTTGGTTTAATGGCACGTTACATATGTGGTTCACTGTGGCTCAGACTCTTCTCCAGTGCTGCTGTTTGTTCACACAGCTACTATAAAATCAAACTGTTTACATCCAGAGTTACTCAGCAGAACACACCGTGTGGCTCATTGAAGCCAAACAAGGACCAGAAAACATTTCTTAACCATTTATCCTTTCTTGATCTTCACGATGTCACGAGTTAGTGGAAAAGAGTTAAAACTGCAGCAGATCTAAACTGATCCTTAATGGAAAATGAAGAAAGATAAACATTCTGAACATTGAACAAGAGGATGTTGTGAAAATCTTCCTTAGAATGACTTAAGGATGATTTGATCACTGATGGACTTATCCTTCTCATAAACACTCCCTGATTACTTTCCCTGCAGGCGGTGTTGGTTTTGATATAAACTGTGGCGTCCGTCTGCTGAGGACGAACCTGGACGAGCGAGACGTGCAGCCGGTGAAGGAGCAGCTGGCCCAGTCCCTGTTTGACCACATCCCAGTGGGAGTCGGGTCCAAAGGAGTCATCCCCATGGGGGCAAAGTAAGGAAGGTGCTACCTAAACTGAAACTAGATCACAGCACAACGCATCTCCAGCTGTCTCACCTGTTTACCTGTGTGTCCTCAGAGACCTAGAGGAGGCTTTGGAGATGGGGGTGGACTGGTCTCTGAGGGAGGGCTACGCCTGGGCTGAGGATAAGGAGCACTGCGAAGAGTACGGCAGGATGCTGCAGGCCGACCCGAACAAGGTCTCCTCCAAGGCCAAGAAGAGAGGCCTGCCACAGGTGTGTGTGTGTGTGTGTAGGGAGAGTGTGAAGATACAGTCCAACAGTAAATAATAAAAATCAATTCAATATGAGAAACTACTTCTGCTGTTCACAGTTTAACAGAATACAAAAGAGCTTCCAGTAAAGAAACCGAAAATAACATTTACCAGAGGAGAAGTTTTACTGTTAGAGACGCGTTGAACAATATGTAATAATCCTTCATATCTTTATAAAAACATACACGATGTTAGTCCTAAATTTCTACTTTAAAATGTCTGAAACAGTTTCACTGAGCTGACTGGACATATGATGACGTATATGATGAAGTGAATTGAGTTTTTTTCAGGTTCCCAAAAGATAAAGTTACAGAGCCGGTGTTTTTGTGTGTTTAAGCTGGGGACTCTGGGAGCAGGAAACCACTACGCTGAGATCCAAGTGGTGGATGAGATCTACAACGACTACGCCGCCAAGAAGATGGGAATCGACCACAAAGGTCAAGTGTGCGTTATGATCCACAGCGGCAGCAGAGGCCTCGGACACCAGGTGGCTACAGGTAGGAACGGACAAGTGATGATGGTAATTATTACAGTAGAATGTTGAGTGATTTAATTCCATCTCAGGTTATTTTGAGATGTGATCGGTCATTTCAAACCAAAGTTACAAACACGTTATAAACGTTTGTCGTACGGTTCACAGACATGGATGAGATGCGGTTATTCAGCCTGTAAATGTTATTGTTGATGACAGATGCTCTGGTTGCCATGGAGAAGGCGATGAAACGGGATAAAATCACAGTAAATGATCGTCAGCTGGCCTGCGCTCGCATCACGTCGCAGGAAGGTCAAGACTACCTGAAGGGCATGGCCGCTGCGGGAAACTACGCCTGGGTCAACCGCTCGTCCATGACCTTCCTCACCAGACAGGTTGTATCTGTTTACAAGCTGCATTTGGTTGTATAAGCCCAAGTCATATTTTGTAGGTCTTTAATTAGCTACAACCGTTTAGTACTGTCGAACCTCTGCAGCCATCTCAGAACGGATTCAGACCTCTTTAGTTTACTTTACTGTGTTAATTCAGTTTGAACGTTTTGATCAGTGATCTACACAAAACATCATGTGAGACCTTACACACACAGGCACCTTTCTAAACTAGAATCACTTACATTTGCTACAGGTGAAATTCAGTCAGGTTCTAGACGCATCTCAACATAAAAGTACCTGGAAACAGAACCACTACAGCATCAGGCTCCGTTTTCTTCAACTGGTTTGAAATAATATTTTTCAGGCCTTCTCCAAAGTGTTCGCTACCACACCAGACGACCTGGACATGCACGTTATCTACGACGTCTCTCACAACATCGCCAAAGTCGAAGAGCACATGGTGGATGGGAAACAGAGAACTCTGTTGGTTCACCGCAAAGGATCCACCCGAGCATTTCCCCCCCACCACCCCCTCATCCCCGTAGACTACCAGGTTCTGCTCAGACGATTTATCAGATCATTGAGGGTAGATTTCAAAGTGCTGCTGAGGATTTGAACCTGTTGTTTGTTGCCATTTGATCAGCTCACGGGTCAGCCGGTGTTGATCGGAGGAACGATGGGAACCTGCAGTTATGTCCTCACAGGGACCGAACAAGGAATGACGGAAACATTCGGCACCACCTGTCACGGAGCGGTAAGAACCCGAGATGTTTGAAGCTTTAATCTACACGTGCAGTAAGAAACCTCCTGTGTTTTCAGCCAACTCTAGATTTACTTTGTTCTGTCCAAACTCTAAAGCTGCTTCTCGGCTTTAGACTAAAGTCCAGTAACTGTCTTATTTTTGAACGTCTCCGTGTGTCTGCGGTCGCAGGGTCGCGCCCTGTCTCGAGCAAAGTCCCGCAGAAATCTGGACTTCCAGGACGTCCTGGACAAGCTGGCCGACATGGGCATCGCCATCCGAGTAGCTTCACCCAAACTGGTCATGGAGGAGGTTAGAAGTTATTATTATTATTGGCATTAAGTTATTTTTCGTTGTATATTTCCAGATGTGTTTTGTTCTGGTGTCTCTTCCATATTCATTTCTAAAGACTTTTTTGTATTTTGTAATTTAAGTTTTATAATCTTTTCAACTACATTTTTGTTCTGTTCATTTCTAAAACTTGTTACTGAAATCATTTTGGTTATTTGTGTCTAAATACTTAATCAAGTTTTATTCATTTCTAAAGTTTTGTGTTTGATAATCTGCATTTTTTAATGGTGTTTTCTTCTTTCTTTGTTTTCAGGCTCCTGAATCATACAAAAACGTGACTGACGTCGTCAACACGTGTCACGACGCTGGAATCAGTAAGAAAGCCATTAAACTGAGACCAATCGCTGTGATTAAAGGCTGAAGCTGCACGACTCCACATTCAAAGACAATTTACCACAACTCGTGGACATCAGGGTGTTAAACACACAGGGAACACAGGTCAATCAAGTTCATTCTGCAGAAAGAAGTGAATTTATGTTGAAAAGCTTGAAATACGGTGGAGGTAAAAAAAAGATTCAGAATCTGATTTCTGACCTTTAAATCCTTAAAATGTTTTTTTTTTGATTGATCCCTAATGTGTGATACAATTAAAGCATTTACAAGCAGAATTGTACATCCTTCCCATGTTAGTCTTCCATCAGTTTCCTCGAGAAACAAACATAAAAAGTTTCTTCCAGATGAAACAGAAGCACTAAAATGTTAAAGACCGTCACCACAGAAATGATATATATGTAATTAACACAGCAGCTTGGTGTGTTTTTTTGTGTTAACGTGCCGGGTAGAGAACCACCTCGACCTGCCTGTGAGCAGCACGAGCCTAAAAACAACAAACTGGGATTAATCGGTGTAAAGAGGTTTGGTAACTGGTTGAACTGGTTTTGAAAACACATGAGACAGGAAGCAACAGTTAATCATCTACTAAAGCTTTATAGCTCAGTTATCTGACTTTAATAGGAACAAAAAAGATGTATAGCTTGATGTTAGGTTCCCATATTTAACATGTTCTGCTCTGTTCAGTCTTCACTTCTATGTCATCAGGAGCCGTATTGGTCCTTTTTTTTTGTCCTCACGAACTGTGATGTTGAATCAGCTTATGGCTGTTAAACACCAATAGAAGAAGAGATAAATCCCAGTTATTGGTTCTGACAAATCTGGTTTGTCACCGTATCAAAATAAATCACAAGTTTTCTTCACACAAGCACCAAACTCTACAGGTAACTGGACTGGTGAGTTAATGTAAGTGATCCAGACACCGTGTCAATAATAACATGTTACAGCCTAAGAAACATTAATTAAAATGTGGATTAATTCACCACCTAAAAACCCTATTTTCTCCAGTTTAATAATTGTTTGAAACTACAGTACAGCAACCAGATCAAAGTATATCTTCATTAATTAGTGAGCCCCAGCCGGAAGAAGCTGAGACCCACATGGACACATTCTTGGTTTTAAGGTATTTGTTGACCATAAAGATATAGAACATTAGACTTGCATTTTAAACTGACTTTATTTATCCATTTGCCTGTATGACCACACTGAACTGAAAACAACACATCAGGCACTTTCTCTTTTTCCAAAGGAAAAAAAGGAAAATATTATTAATTTGAAGGTGAAGAAAAACTGAAGCAAATAAACCAAATTACAAGGAATGCACTGACAGACTGATTCTAAGGGTGGAGAAAGTACAGGGAAATGTACCAAGAAAGAGCAGGAAGTCTGGTGTCATCCAAGGCTTTAAAGGACAGAAGCTTCAGTAGTTAAAAAGAGGATTTGCATTTTTTTTTTTTACATCAGAGAAAAAATATTTTTACAGTTCTCTCATCTGAATGGTTCTGTCGTAACCGTCGGACAACTTCACAATATTGCTAGCAGCAAATGTTGCATAATCAAATTTTCGATCATGCTGAATTGTCTCAAAATGCTTTAATATAAAATTCATCAAACTTCTTATGGAAACAGACAAATTCATGTTTTTATACGAGCTGTACATTAACAGGTTGATGCCTTTCTATGGAAGCTCATTACTGCCAAGGAAAGAAGTTCGGAATAGCAATCAAATATGAAAATTCAAGATTTACCAATATTATTATTAGTTATAATATCCACAGTCATAATATCATTCATGTTATGTCAAAAATTATTCTTGTTAAAACCTAAATTTTAACTGAAAGGTACAACTTTTTAATCTGAATTGAAAAGTTGTAATAAAGAGATATTAACTCAAAAGTGTCACGATTAGATAATTTACAATTTTACTAAGTGAAGATTTAAAGTTTTAGTAATGTAAAAAATATAAGGCACAAATTTAGATGTTAAATCAAAATAATAAAAATAACAGATGTTTGTGGACTTTAATTATAATATATTTCTATAACTTTACTTTCTTTATTCAACAGCATATACAGACACAAGACAATTTTTGTCTAATTCAAAATTTTAAGTCTCAAAAGATGCACTTCAATTTAACATTCTGGCTGTTTTACCAAGTCACACATGAAATATAAATTATAATTTAAATTAGCAAGTCCCTTTTCTGATGAAAAATGTTTGGTCGTATATTTTATGTGACATTAATGAAAAGAATTACAAGTCAAAACTTTGAGACCATTTTACTAAATCAAGCGTTTAAGAAACTCAAAATCTTGAGATTCAAGAAGTCAAAAATGTTGAAAAATTATGAGTCACTGAAACATTCTGTAACAGTTATCTCTAAGTTAAAGTTAAGTCAAGTGGAAAATATTAAAGCCTTGCTAAATAAAAGTAGTCACAATTAAATATAAACTGATAATGACACATTTTAGTGAAAATTATGACATTACACCAAAACTAATCAATTGTGAAACTTGCAAGGTCAGGAAAAAACGTTTTAGTCCAAAACTACAATCCTGAATCATATCTGTGTCAAAGTTTTGACTTTCTCCGTTTTCACAAAGTCTTATTATAGTTAGTTTTTTCCAAACTTAGAATATTCATATTGTCCCTGCTTCCTGGCAGAAATAAGCTTCCATATTTAGTTTCCAGATGTAAATGAAGATAAAGAAAAAAAATCTAAACCTAGAAGCTTTATTTACATTTTTTAACACCTTATTCTCTTATTTACACGTAACTCCATTTTATGTTAATGTCCATCTGAAATTCAACTCGGTCTAAGCATCAGTCATATTTATATTGGTCTATACTCATGTATTACATTTTATGAGAAGCTCCATATGAGGGGCTGAAGCAGCTCAGAGTATCTGCACCTGATCAGGTAACATACAGTAAGCGGTTGCGATAATACAGAGAATTTTCAATTTGTAGTTCAGAATTGAGGGAAATTAAAGTTCAGTAGAAAGTCTGTAGAAGGCAGATGCACATCGAACTGGGCTGAATTGTTAAGAGCTTCACTTCAAACTTAAGGATCAACACATAAAAAAAATGCCACATCGTAAATTAATCTAAAACGATTCAGCCCTTATTGTTTGTCCATTCTGTGGCAGCAAAAAACCAAGATACCTCTGATCTAGCACGTCCTGAAATGTGGTTTCTAACATAAAGGTCTGACTAGAATAAAGCTATCGTTCTAACTGAGGCGTTTCGGGATAATCACCAAATGTTTTCCAGGTAAGTAGTGTCCTCTCCCACAGGTCTGGGTTTACATCTAAACATCCACACAGCTTCAGTTTCCACATTTCTGATCAGAAATCAGGCTCCTTCAATCCTTGAGTCCACGTGGACAGCTCGTCACGTCGGCAACTGCAGGGATCCATCCATCCACCGACCTTCTGTCCTTTTTTCCCCAACTTAGACACACTGGGCTTTGTTATGCATTTAGTTTTTAAGTGCAAAGGCAGCTCCTATGCTAAGTTCCATTTGTTTTTGTTTTTTTGTTAAGTGGCAGCTATGACCACTCTAAGTGAAGAGTCATTTCAGTCCAAGTCAACTTCCAGTTTAACTCCTACAGCTTTGCCTGCTGAAAGAACGCCTACACGAAGAAAAGGAAAGACAATCATCAGGCGAGTCATGAGTGAAATGAACTGCTCTTCAGTAACCTGCTTACAGCCGCCGACTTCTTAACTGTCATGAAACCTGGTTTCTAATGTCTCTAGTTTCTGTATGTACGCTGTGAGCTGGTGTTCATTCTCTATCTCAGTGTGTTCTGAAAGGTCACGTCATGTGCTGCATGAAGCCGAACTGACAACCAACAAAGTGAAACAGCTCAAGTTTGTCGCTCTGCTCTGTTACAGCAAACATAAGTCAGGAAGCAGCGTGATCTGCTTTGAAAATAAGCAGAGGAGTAATCTGATTAATAAGTAATCAGATTACTACACTGAAGGTAAACATGTTCACATTATAAAACGCTAACTACAAACAAACCTTAATGTAGTTTTTCAGGACTTTGATGTCTGGCTGCTGAAGAATGTGACACAGCTCCTGTTAGAAAAAAAACAAACATTAGAAATGTGACCAACACGTTTGAAATACAGAATAATAAATTCAATAAATAGAGCTAAACAACTATTTCTTATATTATATTTCACTTTGATCCCAGTCTGTACACACACTGATGTTTCTAATCATTAGCAACAGTTAACGACCCTGAGTAAGTACACGACGTACACAAATGTGAATCACCATGTTAAGTTTACCTGTGAGATTTCTGGTGACACCTGAAGTGAGGGCAGATATTCCTGCTGTAAAAACTGGATAAACTCTGGCCCCTAAAAGAAAAGATTATACAGTGATTGAGATTATGAGATGAAAATACCTCATCTAAATATCTGCTACATCAGTGCAGTAAAACCACTTTTACCCGTTTGAGGTGAATCATTTTCAGTGTGACAGCGCACTCTGACAGCGTCTGGAAAACAAACAACCGTGGTTCTGAGGGTTAAAAACGGTCAAAATCACATGTTTTTAGGATGGAGTCTGGTACAGAAACTCACCAGGACTGTCTGAGCATCTGAGAGGTCAAAGGTCGGTTTGAGAGGAGCCAGGAAACATGCAGGGACAATGTTTTTATAGATGAAGTCGGGGAAGCCCACCATGCCGTCTTTACCTCCTGCAGGGTAGATCAGAGCATCATCAGACAACAGAAAGCAACAACAGCAGGAAAGAAGAAGAAGTCACAGTTCAACGTTTCTCTGGACTTTCTCACCCCACAGTTCGACCAGTTTGGAAAGGATGATGAAGCAGGTTTTCTGAGCGATGGGGTCGGGGAAATCCACGGCTCCCTGGATGATGGTGAACACGACGCGCTCGATGTTTTCTGCTCCTGGACAAATAAAGACAGCGCCCGAGTCTTCTGTAAATCCCACACTTCAGAATAAGAAAATCCAACACAGATTTCCACAAACAAATCCTTGACTAATAACTCACCCTGATTGGCCATCACC
The DNA here is from genome assembly GCA_034779795.1 of Ctenopoma multispine. NCBI lineage: Eukaryota > Metazoa > Chordata > Actinopteri > Anabantiformes > Anabantidae > Ctenopoma > Ctenopoma multispine. Next base: position 15,423,946 of record JAUYWH010000015.1, read on the forward strand.
TCGTTCATCCCGCTCCCTGCGATGGTCTGGATGAAGCTGAAGTAGCTCCTGCGCAGCATCTGCTTCTCCAGAGCTGCCGCCTGGTCGTTGTCCTCTGCCGGCCGCCCCAGCACCTCGAAGATGGCGAGCACCAGCGGCATGAAGACCTGCTGCAGGAAGGGAGACACCTGCCGCTGCCATAGCAACAGAAAAAACTGTTCACTACAAAAACTATTTAAATAATCCTACAGCTTTTATATGTTCGTATAACTTACTAATCACTAACGTGGAAATTAACCAATACATCTGGAAATATTTGGTTATATTACTCCCAGTTTTTTTTGTCCTTCGTACCTTGAACTTGGCGGTGATCTGGCTGATGAGTGGGATGAACTCCTGCAGGTCTTTGGCCTCGCAGTCCTTCAGCATGTGTTCGGAGGCAGCGGGGATGAAGGGCAGCACCTCCTCCTCCATGCAGATGATCATGCGGTGCAGGAAGGAGCGGACCGAGCTGCGTAGCACCACCCGCTGGACGGGGCAGCTCAGTGCAGGCAGGAAGGTCTGCAGACAGTCTCTGTAGACCTCGGTACAGCCGCACTGCTTCACCGTCTGCTTGTTGCTGAACGCCTTGCTGGTTCGACTGCAAAAAACAATAATGACATCAGCTGGACAGTTTCTACAGTTTTACTCTCATGGATTATGAGAAAAACTAAATCATGCACATTCCTAAATTAGGGGAAAAACTGATAACTACAACTCTGGAAAGTTTCCCAGTGGTTTTATCCATGTTTCTGACATCTCGAAGTCAACTGACGAAATACAATGTTCACGTTACGCATTAAATAATCCACCTGGAAACTGCTTCGCTCAGTATCTGTCACAGAGTGAGAGGGACCCCTCTGACTCTGAACACCTGGGTCTGGATCATCATCCTCACCTGGCAAAGCCGACAGCGTGACTCAGACAGTCAGCGAGCGCCGCCTGCCTCTCCTCCTCCGTCTCCTGTGACAGTTTAGCGAGCAGCAGGCGGAAGGCGTCCGTCAGCGGCGTCAACAGACTCCTCATCAACGCCTGTTTCCTCTCCACAGGACTCTCTCCGTTCACAATCAGGATGCCCGCTGTCTCAAACATGAACAGCTGGTCATCGCTGGTCAGCAGCGCCGGGAAGCCGTTTTCCTGGAGGAAACATCGTCATCATCAGTGCTGAGAGCTGATGAAGATATAACTCACGTATGAGGGGACCATCAGTGAAGATGTGATGATTCCATCATTTATCTGTCTTTGACCTGCTGAATAATCATGTGTTGACACTCACTGGAGGAGTGAGCTCCAGCAGGTCCTGGATCCTGGTCAGGATGTCCTCAATGAAAGCGTTCATGTGTTTACTGTGAACAAAAAGTACCACGACCATCATCAGTAAGAAAAAGGTCAGCAGACAAAACGGTGTCAGAACACATCTAATAAAGACATTAAAAACCCTCGATACATGACGTTATATCCTTGTTTGCACAGGATTCCTATCGTGATGCAGTTGTTTTGTTTACACCAAGTATCCTTGTTCATTTCATTACCAACAAGTGATGTTATCCTCTGGTATCATGACATTAAATCAGCATCTTGTGAAGTTCTGTCTCGTCAGTTTCTCCACTTAGTATTTATCACTCTGTGCGTTTAAATGTGTGCAGACTGGACTCACTGCAGAGTTTTGATGAATCTGGAGAAGAGGTAGGCCACCCTGCTGCGGACCTTTGGGCTGTTGTGTCTCAGTCCTCTTTGGTCCAGAAACGCCATCTGACAGTGAACACAACACCAATCAACTTCTAATGTCTCCTGTCACTCAGAGCTCATGAAAACCTTCTAAACAGTCGCTCACCAAAACATTAGGGATGTGCTGAGGCTCCACGATGAAGAATTTATCATAACGAACAACCGTTTCAAAGAACTCCAGAGACACTGAGGTGTGCTGGTAGCTGCTGACGCCGCAGGACACCAGCTGGGGATTCAAATGAAAACAGACATCAACAGAAGAAGCGATGTGCAGCGTAAGACTGAAGGAACAAACTGATTGTATATAAAATGTGACAGCGGAGTCCTGTGACTGACCGTCCTCATCATGTCCTGCAGGGCACTCGTCTTCGCCATGTTTCCAGAGAAATGAGCACCGTGAGACGCCGGCAGGGCTTCACCCAGCATGTACAGCAGCCTGATGGCCACCTCCACCTCCATGAACTGAGCCGACTGCCAGTTCCTTGAAAAAAACACAAGTATGAGGTGACAACAATGTTCAATCATCTCTGCTGGTCTTCATTACAGAAACCTCCGTGCTTGGACCTCAGGGACGGACATGCCAACATAGATGCTAGATGCCAACATTGTAGTTTTTAGTCTATTGTTGCCCAGGTTGCTTAGACACTGATCTACCTCTCTGCAGGTGTTGCACGATTTAAATAAAAGCGTCTCTTACTGCATAGTGTTGGTGAAGACCCTGCGTACAGCTTCCAGCAGCAGCTCAGGAGAAACCTGAGCCAAACGGTCTAGCAGCATCTTCAGCTGCTTCCTGTACTCCACAAACATCGCCTCATCCTCCCCCTGACGAAGCAAAACCACAGGGTCAGTCTCAATCCAGCGTTGTGTAGCTGTGGACAGTCATCAGTAAATAATGAGACTCACCTCATTTTCAAAGTTGTATTCATCATCATAGGTCAGTTTCTTCATGACGGCGAGCATGACAGCCTGTGGGGAACAGATACATGTTTTACTGTTTGTTACTAATAACATAGCTGTATACGAGTGAGTGACTTGCAGTGAGTGACCCACCTCTATGTTGGTTTTCTGCTGGTCTGTCAGTTGAGGAAGCTAGAAAAGCACAAAATAAAATACATGTGATAACATATTTCTAACTGTAACAACAATGTGTGGAGCTGAGAATAACATCACTCTTCCTGTTCCTCTGAACTCACCTGTTTGAGGACGTGCAGGTACTCGTAGCAGAAGCCGACGATGTTCGCTGAGATGTCATCGTCCTCGTGTACCAGCAGCTGCAGCAGCAGCGGCACTTTGGCTTCGATGGCCTGTAGCGTCTCAGCGGCGTCCTTCACGTTGCCAGTTTTGGCTAACTTGGTCCAGCTCAGCACCAGACTCTGACCCATCCCGTTTACTAGTCGAGAGAACTTGGCCAGGAAGTCCACGTCTTCCTCCTGATGAGACAGGAAGAAGAAAATAAAACTTTCAGGAAGAGCACGTGACTCCGAGGCCCCTGGGTGTGAATGCAGACATGTGGCTCCAAAGTAAACCCTGCACTGACCTACATTTAAAAGTCTAACACTGAACATATCCGTGTGAGCACAGACAGGTTTAACTCAGCATGTATTCAGGTTTTTTAAATAAACTTGTATGTTTCAATACTCTAACATGTATTTTTGTAGAAATAACTATTAGTTTCATGTTCAGTTTTCTTTGTTAGTAAAAAAGTGAAAAAATATAAAAAGAGTAAAATTACTCCTTACAGAAATTCAGTGTTTGATGAAGCTGGTGTGATGCACCTTAATGCTTAGTTAAAATATACATCTGTAAATGTATAAACCTTTATGAAAGCTGCAGCACTAGAGGAAACATTTTCACTCTACTGTTTTTTGTGTGTCACTTCAGACTCTGACCTGCTCCACATTGAAGAATCCAGCAGACTGCAGCACCCGGCATAGAGACTCCACCAGTTTGGTTTTATCTACAGGGTCCATTCCTTTGTTGATGATTTCAAACAGGCAGTCACAGGCCTCCTCTCTGAGCTCCTCCACAGACATCTGACTCAGCAGCAGGTTCACAAACCTGAAAACACGTCATGATTCAGACTTGATTCTCACACTGATGTGGTCTTTATTCATCCATAAAAAGTGAGTAACTTTCAGTGCATCATTTTCCTCAGCACTATTTTTCATATTATTCGTGCACATTAGCTATGACTTAACTTTCTTCACTCGACTCTGAACATCAGTGTGCGACTTTATGTTATGTTCTTTGTAAGTGTGGCAGTGGTTTAGCTGCTTGGTGGTTTAATTCCCAGTTCCCACTGGTCACAAGTGTCTGTGATAAAGACACTGAACTGAACTCTGAATAACAGTGTTTGGTAAATACATTAAATGTAAATATAGACTGTGTGGTGAGGGACCCACTACTTCCTTCATGCTACTTTGTTATGTTACTTCCTTCCCTTAATTTCCTCTACACGATTCTGGGATGCACTTTCTTCATGTTCAGCAGGACTTAAAGTTTTTTTTCCTTAATAAATGAAATCACCATTTAAAAACTGCAGTTCGTGTTGACTCGGGTTATCTTTGTGTAATATTAAAAATATTGGTGACGTCATTACAGTGACACTGGAAAGACTGGAATGTAAACTGTGTGTTGACATTGTCAAACCAAGGTCAGGAATGTGTCTGAAACATAAACTGTTCACTGGAAGTTGAGTCATGGCAACTGGACGTCTTTCTTTATAACCAGTCAACCGAACAACACAGAAGTTTCCATGATTCAGCTTCGAGAGAACGTCACCTGGATCACTGAGAGTCTTTACAGGAACAAACTACTATCACCAGGGTTTCTGCTGGTTTCATAAATTCAAATTTAAAACTTTTCAAGGACCCAAAGAAACTCTGTATAATGCTTGTTAATTATGTGTCTAATAATCAATTAATCATTAAAAAAAACTAAACTGACTTTCGACAATAGAAAAAATAATAATTTAGTGTTTGCTCGTTTACCGGTCGTTGGCGATGAGGTTCAGCTCGATCCAGGACACATAGGCTCCCACCACCTCCAGACACTGACAGGTAAGCTCAGGGTGGGACTGCTGGTACCTCTGCAGGATCTGGAACCAGGACTCCACCAGGCTGGGGATGCATTGCTCACGCATGGTGTCTTTGATTAAAGTGTTTCTACGAGTCTCCTGAAGGAAACATACAACACTTCTGTCAGCGTTTTGACTCAAAGGTCTTATTACATTTACTGGATTTTCCATGACCTGTTCACTTCGGCCATAAGTTATGTTCATGTAATTACATTAAATTTATCTACAGGTGCATCAAGATGCAGCTGCGTATATGAGCAGAATTATTAATAATGAATCATTATTTAATTGGACTTACATTAATCTGTTTTTACACTCCTCACTGAACTGATTATCTGCAACTGGAACATAAACTTGATATTCCAGAAAATCCAGGACCAGAGGGAAACCTTTCAGGAGTAAGAGTATATCTTACCTCTGGTGTGTGCAGGATGTCTCTGTCGACAACTTCGGCATCTATGGCCATCAGAGTCCTCAGGTAGATGTCGACGCCATGAGGGTTCAGACCCACCAGAGACAGGATGTCGAAGAAGAACTTGGGCCACAGCGTCAGATACTCCATGATGAAGGTGAGGGCCAACACCTGAGCCGCCTTGTTCCTGATGAAGGGCTTCTCAGGCTGAGTGTTCATCAGCTGCAGTGAAGAAAAAGGACCAAAAAAAAAACAACAACACATCAGCCGCCAGAAGACGACTCAGCCTAACGAGTAAAAATAAAGTTCATGTTCATGTTGTACTGTACCTGAAACTGAAGCCACTTCATCAGAGTCTCTCTGATGAGCTGCTGCTGAGCGGCACTCAGACCAGCATGTCTGGAACACAGACAGTAGGTTACACTTCAATCACATAAAATAAGACAATACAACACAAACTGAGCCTCTTCTTTACCTGAACTTAATCTGATGTTCCAAAACTTGGAAGCAGAAGAACTTCACATGGTCATCACTAAAATAAAAGACAGAGAAACATTACATGTAACACATGAAGAAATCAAAGAACATCAAGTATCACAGAGGACGTGGAACATTCAGGAACTATTTTTGTTTTTGTTTAAATCATCATTATCACTTTACTAAGAAACATTAAAAAACATTCAAATTAATTTTCAGCTAATAAACTAATTCTTTCAGCAGAAGACAGACACGATAAAACCTGTGAAACTCACTTGTACATCCCTTTGGCTAGGGCCTCTGCACACACCTCCCAGGCATCCTGAGACTCCTTCAGCTGCTCAAAGTATGCCATGGCCTGAAAAAAACACACACACACAGTCATGCCATTTTCTGTCTACAGTATGACCTTTATTAATATAATTAACAATCATGCTCTGTGTGCTGTAACAATCCAACGCTGCTATAAATCAGTCTTGTTCACTGACTTGGAAATAAAGTATAACCAGGATATTAAAAAAGGAGCTGGCACAGTGAAGTTCTGCTACATTCACAGTAGGGTTGAACACAAAGCTATGACGTCTATCTGTAGATTCATTTCCTTGTTTATTTTATACTGACTCTAACAATCTAATTACGTACATGTGCATCTGCTCATAGAACACGTACTTAAACTCAACCTCTGCATATGCAGGATAATGTGTACCGTTAGTGGACTGATGGAGACTGATGAGCCTGCATGTGCAGATTACCCATGTAACCTGGTTTCTCTGAGTAACCAGGTAATTAAAGTGCATGTAAACACAATGAGTGTTCATGGAGAAAGGTTTATTACAGGACTGATGGACTCATCAGTTTTAGCAGGTGTTCCTAATAAAGTGACTCTGCTAAAAACGAGCCTGCAGACTCTACAGCAGCACAATGATTAGAGTGGACCGACATACCCTCTGCCTGTAGCGGGCGTCGGCGTTCGGGTTGAGCCCCAGCAGGGCCTGCTCGTCCATGACTGCAGCGACAGACTGGCAGGCCATTCGTGGGTTAGCTTTTCTCCAAGGCAGGTTTACTCCTCTCTGCTGCTGTCGGGCAAATTTCTTTCATCTGCAACAAGAAAAACCTGAGGTGAAATACACCAAGAGTACTCGTCCCTCCTAACAAACTGGTTCCACAGCTGAGGTTCGTTCACGGTTCATACTGTCACATCTGGGGACGGCTGCCACCGCCCATAAACACGAAAGCTCACAGATGTCTGCTGGGGACACAAACAGTCTTCAAATCAGGTTAAAAAGCCACGAGAAGCAACACAACGAGGCTAAAGTAGAGTTATGTGATTATTTACTTCACATATAAAAACTGTCCTACATCACACTGTACACTACTAATCTTCATAGCACTGTTTTCTGAAGTATACTAGACAGACATTTAGACTATATAAAAAAATTAAATGTGTTCCTCCTCCTCTGAAGAAAATCATTTACTATACATAAACTTTAGACACACTAGTACTTATGCAGATTATTTTTTGTTGACACTGTATCCATCACTCACACAAGAACTACAATAATGTAAATGTAGAACCACTAAGCTGGTTCCTGGGCTGGTTTGGAGCGAGTGCTGACAGTTCTTCGTGTTTCGACGACCAAAGAAACAGCTCTTGGCCAGGAAAACCAGTTCTGGAGTGGCACGTTTAAATAATTCAGTTTTCTTCTGTGATAATGAACTAAGTATCTTAGACTTTAAAACTGCTGCAAAGACAAGACATGACTAGATATGAATTCATTTCACTTTTCACAATATTCAGAGATTTTATGGCCCCAAATGCTTGATTAATTGATTGATTGAAAATAACTAGCAGTTTTAGTTTGTTAGAGTTAGAGTTTTTAGTTGATAATACAACTCTAACAATTAGTTTCATTACTGGTAATGTTGTGTGTAAACTTATGGACCAGCTGCACTGTTCTTTGTGGCCTCCAGATGAGGAGATACTGGCAAAAACTCCCCACGGTATGTGATGCACATCTGCTCCTACTCTACAGACCGATGACAAACAAAGATTTTATGTGTTCTGTTCCAGAAACCTGGAATAAGTTGCAGAGGGAACTTTGAAAAAATGTCCAGTGTAAACTCTACAGTAAATTATTATGTTTCCACTTGTCTTCTGCTTTAATTTTACCTGGTTAATTAAGGTTCAATTAAAAACTGAACTGCTGTAATCATTCTGTGGTTTGACTATTCATGTATGTGAATGTTTGCCTTTTATATATCTAGTAATGCTCCATAAATGTAGATTTGTTCATCTACTGTACATACTTGTAATATTTACCCAAGAAAAACATACTGTAAAACCACTTCAGTTTTATTCCCACATGATTTACTTTAAATTTGTTATCATACGATATCCATAAGTCTCACTTCCATGACACACAGTCTTAAAACTCAATGACAAGCCACAAATCAAAAATCGAACCAACCTCAAATTTAGAGTATTCATACATAGTCTATTGTATCTAATATAATAATAATAAAACCATTGCTTACAATTACTCCACACACCACAAACAAACGTCCAATCAACTTAAAGCACATAAAAATACATAAACCCATCAAATCTCTCACGTTAGGGACAAATACATCAGTAAATAAAAATTGAAAATAATTTAATACAAATTTGTTTTCAGAGCTTGTAAAACATGTCGACTTTTACTCCATTTTAGTTTATTCTTCAGCATCTCTTGCTTTTTCTAGTTTTGTATGTTAATTCATACATTAACCTATATTTCTTTCTACTTTTCATTTATCATGTTCATTAGTCTCGTTGTTTTCAGAAGATCAGCTTTGATGAAAAGCACTTTAAACTTTATGATCGTACACAGAAGGTGCTTCATAATTGACTGATTAATTGATAGATTGACAGCAGGACACCACCTGACAGCTCTGCTTACATGATGCAACACAGTGTCAACACTAAAAACCACCACACCTAGTTTATAATGCTAAAAACACATATTTAATAGCTTTGCTGGACATATAAGTGGGTAAATATCGACATAAATACAGTTTGTTGTGCACTGATAAAACAGAAAATTAACGTTATCCGGGCCACTCCTCAGAAAGTTGACACCGCTCACTACTTGCTAACTTCAGTCCAATACAAAATAACTGTCTGCTGCTAACTCCAGCTAGCCACCGTTAGCCCAGCAGTTAGCCTCTTAGCTCGCCCGCTGGTCTAATCCTGACACGGTACCAAGTGATAAAACACCAGTAAATACCAAGAAGTTCTAAATAACATCTACACAGGCGGTCTGAGAGGAGTGGACACAGGTTTACTGTGATTTTATCCCGGTTTGTCACTGCTCGGTAACGTTACCTGCTGCTCTCGTTCGCCTCCTCAATCACACCATCGCTGTTTAAATCTCATGATGTTAAAAACTCCGCCAGCGTTTCTCTCACAAACACAGAGGAACAAAACAAGAAACACCCTCTTCACAGTCAAACTCACCTTAATAAAAACTTAATGCATGCGGTGTTTTCTCCCCCTCGCTCACTCCCGTTGACTCATCGCGGAGCCGCTGCGAAGTCTCCAGAAATCAGTTGCACGTCGGTTGGACTCACACGACAGAAGCGGCGGTGGCGGCGTGTCCACGGGGTTAGCATCCGGGTCCTCTCCGTTAGCATCCGGGTCACGGCCGCAGGAAGTGATTCAGTCAACGCACTATTTTATAAGAAATAAGATTATATTAAAAGTGCCGTTATATTATTGTATTTAATAGAAATATTCGTGGTGGATGCTGTGAACAGAAAATATTTAGCATTTGTTAGCTAACGCAGGTTCAAGAAGACCGAAGTTGGTTTGTGATTGGTAGCGGGCTTAACTGGGGGGAGCAGCACGTTAACATAACATTTAATCATTTCTCCCCCTGATATTCTCTCTTGTTAAGTAAAAGCTTCAGCTCTTTTCTGAAATCCATTTTCAGAGTTGGGTGTCAAAGATGCATGTTTCACTTTGACCTGTCAAACCTCGCTGGACTAAACTAAAAAGACCTGAAATGTACAGAGATTCTGTTTCAGGCCCCTTTTCTGTGTCATCAAACCATTATTCATTCTGTAAAACAGTATTAAAAATGCCGTTTCAACCACAGAGAAGTGTAGAACCTCCACAAAGAGAAAGGTGGAGGCCAGTGGTCAGTTTTTACATTATCTGTCCAAGCAGCAGTGTGTTTGATGTTATTACTTCACATGATAAGATTAAAAGTCATTTCATTTGGTAACATTTTAGTTGGAAGATATTTTTATTCTTTGTAACAAATGCACCTCCATCTTTAAAACTTTTGTGAGAAAAATTGTGAGAAATTCCTGTTATTATTATCCAGAGCCGGAACTCCTGACACCCTTAGTTCATATCTTTCACAATACAAAATGATAATGACCAAAACTTATATAACTATAATAATATATATATATAATAATATATCACGTGTGTCATATCTGATCTATTATACATTTAACAGACGTTTGTTGCTACATAACTTTACAAAGGTTTGTCTGAATCTATAATGAAGCTGCAGCATGCTCCAAAGATTCCTCTAAATGTCTTCTGTGCTGAGCCACGACAGGATTATAAAAACAGGCGTTATGTTACTAAGAATAATAAATAAATGTCATTTTTGCATAACTGTGGACACGTGGACTGTGACTTGTGTCTCTGGTTATTTCCGTGATATGTAAATTAAAATAATAGTTTAATTGACCAAGAGGAAAAATTAGATCAAATTAAAATGTGTTAATGTTCATACGGCTCCTGTTGTTTTAAGAAACACTTTAAAAAAAAGTGAACCTCTCCTTTAAACCCCTCCTCCTCCCCCCAGTGTGAGACGAGCTTCATGCCGGGAGAAGTCCCGCCTACTGCGCCTGCTCCGTCCATTTGACGTCCGGAGGCTCCGCCCTGCTGCTTCCTCTTTTACTGTGGCAGTGAGCGAGAGACACCATGAAGGCGTCCGGCACAGTACGTAAAAGTCTTTATTTACACATTTTAGCTTAAAACACACGGGCGGAACGAGCAAATATAATTAGATAAGGTTTTGTTCGTGTCAATAATGTATTCAAGTTTTTAAAGAGTCAAACTTAAAGCGATGATTTAGACATTTTTCACGCCGATGCTGTTGCTGCTACAACATGGCGTCCGCGGCACCATGTGGACGACGGTGGCTTGAAATGGGACTGTGTGAGTTACAGCGAGTCCTGTAAGAAATGAGAAAAGCCGGTTTACAATAAGAGATTGGTTACAATTCCTGAAACCCCCACAACCTGAGAAATAACCGATTAACATGTCGGGTCAAAGCATCGTTGGTTGGTAGCCTGGACATGTAGCTAACACTTAGCCTCATGTCCTAACGTTAGACGCTAAAGCTAGTTCTAGTTTAAATTATTTAAATAAAAGAATTGTGGGCATAGAAGGGGAAATCGTTTTGCACATTAACTCATCTCCCATCAGCGAAATTTAGTGAATCTTCTAAATGAATGTCTTCCAGGTAATAAGCTGTTACACGGTCCTGCAGAGATGCTTAGTGGTTCTGTAAAACTGAGTAGAGCTAAATCTAATTTTCATAAAGACACACAAACCAACAAATAATTAATTTAGTGTTAATCTTTGATTTTGACTGATTGCTGTTACTTTGTAGATTGTAGTTTAAAATGCACACATGCGACGCCTTCCACTCTGATCTAAACCCACAGTGTTCAGTAACGATGTAAACTTTCCCTTCTATAACACACACACACACACTTGCACCCAAACCCAAAGGTCATATCATTACCATGGTATGATTTTGTCTGGTGTGCAGACAGAAACTGATCCTTGTCGCCTTTCTCTGATGCTGCTGTGCCTTTGAAAGTGAATTCAAGGTTCAACAAATTACTTTTTTACACAAGTGAAGCGCACTCGTGCTTCACTTGTGTCCTGACACACTCTGTTTGTTCTGCACACAGCTTAGGGAGTACAAAGTCATTGGGCGTCTGCTGCCCTCTGCCAAGAACCCTAACCCTCCTCTGTACCGGATGAGGATCTTCGCCCCCAACCACATTGTGGCCAAGTCCCGCTTCTGGTACTTTGTCTCCCAGTTGAGGAAGATGAAGAAGGCCTCCGGAGAGATCGTCTACTGTGGCCTGGTACGTCTGAGTCTTAATAGAAAGCAACGAGTGGCAAAACCGAACAAGCTTTTAACAAGTTAACGAGGTTCTTTACAGAGATAAAGATCTGTTTTTTGTCGGATTGATTCAGGTCCACGAGAAGACCCCTCTGAAGGTGAAGAACTTCGGTATCTGGCTGCGTTACGACTCTCGCAGCGGCACCCACAACATGTACAGAGAGTACAGAGACCTGACCACCTCTGGAGCCGTCACCCAGTGCTGTAAGTGTTCACACGACCACACAGCACCTGGTCTCCCACATTACTGCTGCTGGGACTGAGCTGATGTCTTTTGGTTGGTCTGAAAACGGAGCCTTCCTTATTTTAGTGTCCCGTTGTTGTGTAATGTTACACTAGCTTTGTTTTAAGGTGTTTTTGAGAACAGCAGAGACATCACCCTCCCTCACAACCCAAGATTCAGTTCAGAGAAAGTGTTTTGAGAGGCTGCCTCGTGTTGAGCAGCAGTGGAGGAAACCAGAACATATTAGTTTAAGAATGGAAGTCTGTGTTCAGATGTTTTACCACAGAGGGAGAACTGTGACATCAGCACCACGTCTCTGTCTCTAGTAACAGTCGATGCATCATTTCTTTCGATGAGCTCAGGATTGATGCAGAAGTCTTCTCTTACTGACGTCATCGATCACGAGTCAGAGAAGCTGTAGATAAATGTTAAATGACCTGAATGTCTCGTCCTTCTTTCAGACCGTGATATGGGAGCTCGCCATCGCGCCCGTGCCCACTCCATCCAGGTCATGAAGGTGCAGGTCATCCCCGCCAACAAGTGTCGCAGACCTGCCATCAAGCAGTTCCACGTAAGCAGCTCCTCACACTGTTCCTGTTTAGTGTCAGCGTGGCGGGTCTCTCTCTGGACTGCCTCCATGTTTGGCAGCTCCAGTTTTAAAACCTGCACAGACAAAAAGCCAGATTCCTCTTCCAGATTTCCAGCTTCTGTCTTTAAACCTGGCGGTTCTGAACCTGGCGACAGATGATTAACAGCTGTGGATTATCTGTGTGATGTCACGTTAGGTCTTTCTGAAACTCATGGTGTTTCCCTCTGTCTCCTCCTGCAGGACTCCAAGATCAAGTTCCCTCTGCCTCACAGGGTCCTGCGTCGCCAGCACAAACCCCGCTTCACCACCAAGAGACCCAACACCTTCTACTAAAACACTTTTCATTTTGTGCGGGAAATAATAAAAAGAATCTAAAGGAAAACAGCAGCCTGTTTTATGTGTGACTCTGATAATGTGGGATGTACTTTCTTGGTTCCAGTTTACTGCAGTACAGCTCAGTACATTTAGAAACTTCACAATAGAGTTAAAGTAGGAGGTTTTCTGTCCATGTTTCCAACGTGAATAAACTTCAGATTTTTATTTAGCACCAGTCAGAAGTATGAAAGCAGCTTCCACACGTCACACTCAGCACTGTGGTGGTGTTAAACGTTCGGAGCAGTAAACTTCAGTAACGGAGACATGTCAGCAGAGTCCTGTGAAGCTGCTGTCTGAACCAGTGTTAAAGGAGTGTTTCCAAGAATATTTCAACTTCTGTCTGTGTCAGATTAACTTGTAGGAAAGTGTTGAACACCAGCACAGAGATACAGCAGTGCAGGAAGTAACAGTACATTTCTGATTTATACTGAATCATTCTGCATAAAGAGTACTTTACTTTTGGTACTTGAAGTATTTTTGACCTAATGCTTTTTTACTTGTTTAGTCATGATGAACACTTCATCCAGCTGGAAATCAAAACTACTCTGAAACCACAGTATAATGTGTACTCATCAGTTGAGGTACTTATGGCTGTTACTGAACCTCCTCCACTTGTGGCTGATCAGACACACCCCTCTCACACACACTTCACACTCCTGCCATCTGGAAAAAGGTACCGAAGCATCCGGGCACACACGTCCAGACTGTGCAACTGCTTTTTTCCACAAGCCATCCGCCTTCTCAACAGAAAGGGACTGGACTGATAAACACACACACACACATTACCACTCATTACCGCTAAGCTGAACTCAACTACCTCAAAACATTGAACTCGACTGACATCAACATCAACATCACTTTACTGGGTTTCTTGCGCATGCGCACTTTATGTAGTCTATGTTAGGTCAATCTGTCTCGTCTCTGCTGGCCAGCTGACTAGACCACTTTATGTTGTATGTAGCACACTGGTCCTGGAGGAACGTTGTTTCGCTTCACTGTACTAACGGTATATGGTTGAAGTGACAATAAAGCTTGAACCTTGAACCTTGCCGGTGCTGCTGCTCCGTATGTCCACATGATGGCAGCGTTCTCTAGGAGATGAAGCAGTTTCAATTCGCTCACAGCTCACAGCTCACCTTCACAGACCAATCAGAGCCCTGAGGTTTATGACATCTTCATGTACAAACACACAGCATCAGGAATATATTCACGTTCTTTGCAGTACTACGTGGTACAACACTACTACGTCCACACACTCACCTCTGTTGCACTTTACCCCGCCCTCATTCAAGCCCCACACACCTAATCACCTCCCCGGCAGCGTGCAGTCCTGTCTGTCAGGGGCCCCAGGAGTGAGTGGGACCACTGCTGTTTGCCTGCAGAATACTACAATGAGCAGAAATGATGTTGCTGCTTTGTGTCTCTTCCAGCCAAGTTTCACACGAGGCCGATCCAGTGACGTCTTTTACCATCTCTACGTAGATGTTTTACGTTTTGTGTTTTCGTACATAATTCTGATGTGTTCTGCTTTTCTCTATTTTGTGTTTGTATTTAAAGTGTGCGGCTCTTCGGTCGCCTTGTTGCTGTGTTACATGTCTTTAAAATGAGGTGGTAGGTTAGGGTGATGTTCCTCGCTGTTCCTCACTGTGATGTTACGCACAGGACTCGACGGCACAGGGACAGATGAGTTTAGTGGAGTGAATTTCTTTAAGACAACCATGTTTCCTGAGCTGAGCTCTGGGACGAGGGATGGAGGATTAACGGAAGGGAGCACGTGTCTTTTCTGGGCTTTTGTTTCTGGGATATTTTGCAGGTGAAGAGCAGGGACATCAGGACCTGCTGGGCCCAGAACTCTAGTGTTGAACTGAACAAACCAGTGTGCATTCTGAAATCACGTACTGAGTTGGGGCCTCGTGGGACAACTCGTCCTTTTACCAGCAGTTCTCTTCATAACACGACGTCTGGCTCACTGTCAGGCTGCACGCTGGGAGCTCGCTGATGCTCCAGAGTAAGAGGTGGAGGAAGTGGGTGTGAGTGAAGGAGACAGGATCAGTGGGTGGCTGCAGAAAAGACCTCACTCAGTGATGGAAAACATCTATTTCAGTGAGTCACAGTCATAAACATGTAAAATCATTACAGATACACGAGTCTGAGCTGACTTCACCCCGAGGTATGTGAACCGACTCCAAAGCAAACAGCAGAAAAATGGAACTCAAACTGGTGATTCTGATGCTTAATTTAATTCTAATATACAGACACATGCTCGTGAGCCCGATCCAACCGTTAGTGCTGCTGAGCAGCAACATTTTCCATAATTTTGAGCAGAGCACTTCTGACGGGAAACAGCTTAAAGCTTCAGAAATCTATTCCATACAAAGAAGCTCAGTACACACGGCAGCTTTTTTATTGTGGGAATTAAAAGACATGCATTTAAACTTTCTCAGGGCTTTGAGCTGACTCCACTTCCCAGTGGAGCTCATTGTGAACACGGCATCGCCAACAGCGCCGAGGCTGTTAAATATTACTGGCTGTGCTTTGTGCCTGACATAAATGTTTGAAATGCTGGAGACTTCCCTCTGCAGATGAAGTAGTTTTCACGAGGTACACGCCTGCTAATGGCTCTCACACACACACAGCATAGATAAAATGGTGTTTTAAAGCTGCGGCTGATGATGTGAAGTTGGGGCAGAAACAATCAGCTGTTGCACCGTTACAGTCTGCATTTGTTCATTCTGACTCACAGATGACATAAATTAAATGCACTGATGTAAAAGTGATGTGTGTCTGGTGCTTTCATCTCACTCTGTGTGTGCTTCCTTCACACAGAGGGGAGTCCTGACTCCAGCTCTGAGGGTTGGACCTGACCACAGTCTGGTCTCGGCCTCTGCCAGGTTTACTGTTCTGTGGCCTGGGCTGAAGGCTTGAGGCGGCCCGGAGGCTTTTGTGGATCCCTGGCCTTCGAGTGGCAAAGTCTCAAGCCACGAAATCCACAGGGCATAAAAGCTGTTAGTGTCAGAGCTTCAGGAAGCAGCTGGCAGGTAGAGATCAGCACAGAGCGGTGGAGGAGATGGAAGGTGGAGAGGATAACAGTCTTTAAGAAGCAAAAGGTATTTTACAACCTGCTCCAAAGGCCACATGCTTGTTCCTCCACCAACTTCTGGAACAAACTGTCCATACATCTGTGGCAACTTGAAACTGAAGCTAAATCTACAAACTGTCTTTCCATTAGACTTTATGTAAAATGCTCATAAAAATAGAAGACAGTGAATTTTAAAGACACGATTCAGTGATTCCTGTGACACATCATATGTTGACTGTGAGAAAGGTGAATTCCAAAAACAGGTGGAAGTCCTCACAACAAAAACAGGTGGAAGTCCTCACAACTAATTAGCACCAGGTGGGTGTCCGGGAATAAAAAGAGCATCTGAGAGACACGTCTGCTTCAGAAGTGAAAATTCTGCACTGCAAACCCAAAACCTCCTTTGGTTTAATGAGTCAAAACTGAAAAAAAAAGTCGAGGTGCTGCCTGCAAACCAAAGTTTACAGAATGATCCACTGATTCAGACCAGAGCAAACAAACTGTAGGTTTGTAAATGTTAGTAACAGGAAGCTTTGCTTCTTCACTGCTGCAGTGAGCGTTATTACTTCTTATAGAACAAGTTCATGTGATTGGATCATGATGACTGGTTAGTCATCATATTTTAGTAGAAGTGTAAAACAGCTCATCACTGCTGCAAACTGGCTTTTAAATAATCTTTGTAACACTCCAAGTGAAAGTCAGGGTTCCTGAATGCTTCACTTACGGTGAAAAGCAACAGCTTGTTCAGTGAGGAGAATAACAGCCAGCTCAGCTATCAGCAGCATGCACAATCCACAACCTGCTGACTCAGACTCGGCCCCTCTGATTTACTCACTTGAAGTTTGCCTGGATTTCTGCTGCAGTTGAGTAAAGCAAGGACAAAGCAGGACTGAACCCAGACCACGTCTACGCTGTGCTGCAGAGGAATGTGCTAAAAGCTTCGTCCACACCAGCCAAACACTTTCCCTCGCATTAATGATTCTCAAAACCTCCCACGAATCTTCGGACACGCTGGTGCCAAGACGACATGTAATCACAAAGATCAACAAAGCCTTAACAGCTTTTACAGAGGATCTCCATGAGAAAGAGGTGGAAACACACACACACACACACACACACACACACACACACACACACACACACACACACACACACACACACACACACACAGAGTGTTATGAAAGGTGAATCTTTTTCTGATGCCCAGAACACAGAATCAGGATTCATGGTGCCAGAGAAAAGTTAAACAGCAGCATCCAGTGGCCAAAACCCAGTACTGAAAGTATACTAAAGACATCACACAGGAGTGAAGAGGAAACTTCTTCTTCTTCACATAATAAAGATAATAAATAAATGTCAGGGGGACACCTGCTTTTTATTATTATTAACACTGGTACGGATGTTTGACCCTAAACACACTCATTTCATGGAGATATTGGATCATGTTGCCAGACATGGGGAACTGTGAACTCAAGAAACAGGATGACCTACACTCTGTACTGTCCCTGAACGCCTCACACTTGAGCACTAGAGACAGGCTGCTCACGCTGTGTTCTTGTAGACACTGTGTTAATGTGAAGCCCGTGCACAGCAGCAAACACTGGTCCACTTCTGACATGAAGTCCTAAAAGAAGCTTTAGCAGAAGGTTCTTACAGACCTGAAGCTCCACACTGTCCCACAAAGCAGAACAGGAGCCTGATGCTGAGGATTCAATGCCAGGAACAAAACAGGCACTTTAACACGTTTGATTTGAAGCACTCGTGAAGAAATAAAAGTCAGGGAAATTCAGGACGAGAATATGAAGATTGGATGCACGAGAACTTTTGTCTCCACTCTCTGCAGCAGCAGACCTGAAGATTCTCAGCTCACACTTCTGGGAACAGGAGTATGACAGTGGAGTTAATTAGTCAACTAGTTTCATTTGCAGACTCTTCTCTGTCTCTCTCAGACTGAAGACTCTTCTTCTTTGGTGGCCTGGAAACCTCGGTGTTGGTGTTCAGGTCTGCCGGACGTTCGCTCACACTTCAAACACTGTCTGGTTGTTTTTGGAGAGACCTCAGCTGGATGTGTGAGTGCTGTGAGGAGTTAATCAATGTGCCCTCGTTACGGGAGAGGATGTTGGTTTAAAGATGCAGAAACATCAACAGACAGTTAAGTGCAGCTCGTTAATCCCATTAACATGCGTGAAAGTGTGTTTGTTCAGCTAATTGGGTCGAATTATTCAATTTGTGCGTTTGGGGAAGGTGTTTGGAGAGCTAATGTGTGGAGATTTTCCACGAAGAGAAGAAAGACAGAGCTGCTGTCTGACGCCGGAGCCCAGAGAAAATAAACCCATCGAGGAGACAGAAGAGAAACTAAATGCAGTTCATGAAGATTCTGTAAGTTCCACAAACAGACTCAATCAGTGGAGGCAGTAGTAAGCGGGTCCCAACAAAGTGTTTGAACGTCACATGATGACAAGCAGTTTGATGGTGTTTATAAAAAAACATCTTCCATAATCAAAACCAAAAGGGTTTTTGAAGAAGTGCATGATACAAAATCTGATCTTTGTGCTAATAAAGTAAAACACACATTAAGAGCAGATGGAAACAACTGTGCTGAATCACATTTTCTTTTGTAGACTGGTTCATCACCGAGTAAACAAACGGCACATCGTTTCTATAAAATGAGCCTTTTGAACTCAGTAGCGCTTCATTTGCAGCCGCTCTATCAAACGCCTGAACTCCCACAAAGCCTTTTGCTCATGAACGAGGGTGATGTTTGTTCTAACTTCGGTGGGTCTTAGACTCTCCTGCTGCTCTGGCCTCAGTTTCTGCCTCTCATGTTTTAACCTAAGGTGCATTTCTACCACAAGCTAAAGTCCAGGAACCCTATCTGTCTCAGCAGGGAAAAAAGTCCCAGGAAGATTAAACTAATTCTCCCAAGACTTATCAAAAGCACAACAGTCCGTTGTCTTTGTGTGCAGCAGCTTTTTTAAAATGTCGTTCTGTGCTGCAGGCCCCACCGCAGTGGTTCCTGGACCCTCTCTACTCTCTGAGTAGGAGTGGATGGGGAGTAGGTACTTTCAGAATTTGAATGAGTTTTGCCAAATGAGTCTGCAGTAACCTGTGAGAGCATCTGAGGCTACTGCTGCAAAATGAATTCACGACCTTCTGCTGCGTGACTCAAATCTACCAGAGACACTGAACAGTAAAGTGCAGAGCTACGGTTTTTCAGTTTGTGTCCAGTTTCATTAGCTGAGCTCTATCTGTTCCAGCGTTGACAGGATGATGAAGTGCAGGGTGGACAGTCTGTAACCTCTCATCCTTTACTTTCAGAGGAACACAGGAGTCCATTGAGCAGAAACAGGAACCAGAGACGTCTGCAGATACTTAACTTCGATGAAAAGGTGTGAAGCTTTCTGTATCTGATGTTAACACCATCCTCAGAGTCCAGTCTGGACCGAGACACTGGCAGAGCAGCCCTTACTGAAAATAAAATCCATTGATAATTAATAATGTACCCAGCTGGCTGAGGTGTCCAGTGTGTGACAAAAACTAAATTAATCATGGTTTAATTCTGGCTCTGAATATAAACTCTCATAGATGGAATCAGTTTTCAGTCAGTTTCCAACCACATGAACCGCAGGTATAATTTGTAACTATAATATGATGAAATATCAAATATAGGACAGTTTGTGACCAAATTACATCGTACAATAGTTTCCCAGCAACACCTCTTACCCCCATTAAAGTGGTCGTTAACCTCCATGGTAAAAGTAACATTTTCTTCTGGTATGAAACACATTTGTATGTGACTTCAGTTTGTCTGAACGTCATGAGAATCTCACCAACAGCTTTCACTCACTACAGACTTCTGACGTGTTTCTTGTAGTTTACTCTGGTTGGAGGTTGTGTTTGTGATCCACAGTTGTTATCTCTGTGTAGTTTCTGTCGGAATGTTGTCAGTAGCTGTGTGAGGCTTCACACAGGCAGGTCTGAGAACATGGGACCTGCTGCTGCAGCTGTTGGTAACGAGCTCATGAGCTGATTAAAGTCTCAACTTAATGTCTGCGGGTCTGTTGTTACAAAGCTTTTTTAATAAATGATTCAATTCAGCTTTATTTATATAGCGCCAATTTACAACATAAGTCATCTCAGGGCACTTTACAGTGTAAAGTTTAAGACCTTACACATTATATAATATATACAAATAAATGTAGAAAACCCAACAGTCCCATGATCTAACATTTATAACAAGTAGTCATTTAAAATGCACTGAAAAACATTAAGATAAAGGTTAGAGTTCTGTGAAATGATCGAAGTAAGAAAAGTCTTAATTCTGAGGTTGACATTCTTCAGATTAAATAAAAATCACTTTGATAAAATCCAGTTGTTAGGTTGAAATTAATTTATCACTGGTGCAAGTGGCTTCATCTGCCTGAGGAGAGTTGTTTCCACAGATGTTTCCTCCACCCTGGTTTTACTTCACACCTGCTCTGAATAATCTCATCAGGTCGACAAAGGAAGTGTGAGAGTGTGAGAAGATAGTGACACAAGGTTTCAAACTAAAAAAGCTTCTTGGATGAACTTTCACATAACGTCACATTTCATGAAACATAACAGAACTCCATTCTAAAAAAGTCTGTTTTAAGTAACATGTTACTGAGCTGCACATGGAAACACAGACGGATGGTGGTGTTGTTCAGCTGGTCCAGCCCTGATGGGGAAGAGTAAAATACTGTAGAAATCTAAACACTGACACTTGAGCCACGCAGGTTGTGTGTGTGCACATTTCAATCCACTTGAGTTACAGCGTTGTGGTTGTGTGTTTCCACCGACCAGTGAAGTTGGAGTTTTCATGCATATCTGTCCAGACTCCTGTTTGTGTGTGCTGCATCTAACAAATTCCCTCCAGGATCCCTTCTGTGATATAGAATAGGACATTCATGAGGTCACAGTGACCTTTGACCTCAGACACTAAGATTTATCAGCTTATATTTGAGTTCAAGTAGATGTATAGATACATTTATGACGCGTCCTTCAAACTGCTTCATGTGAACACAGCACTGGTGCAGAGTGACATTTTGTCTGATGAAGGTCATATTTCTGTCCTCGTCAGTCAGCCGGCTGGGACTCTGTGTCCCATGAGGACGTGTTGAAGAGGTCTCAGCATCCTGCAGCCTGAGCCTGAGAGTCTGAGCCTGTGAGCCTCTCCCTGCTCACAATCAAAACAAGGAAGAGGAGCTTTTAGCACACAGCTCCACACCCACAGAGAGAAACCCAAGTCCCCCACACACACACACAATGTCCTGGAGCCTGGAGGACGGGAGGAAGAGTGAGCAGCGAGTTTCTTTACAGCTCTGCACAGAAAAACACGCTCACACTCTGATAAGAATAATCTGCTGGATGTGTTTACTGCACAGACACAAAAAAAGAAGAAAATGGAATGTGTTCAGTGTAAACTGTTAACAGCCTGAATGTTCAGACAGTGGAACGACGTCTTCATAAAACCAGTGCACAGTGTTTCAGCCCCACCAGTCGTCGTCTTCTCCTTCGCTGCCACATGCTAGTTGGTGGAATAATGTGAAAACTGTTCCACTGTTACGCTACGTTCACACCAGGTTCAACAGTTGTTGTGCCTCTCTGCGTTATAACGTCGTCACTGCTTTTCTCTTCGTTATCAGGAGTTTCTAAATGAGAACCTGGACAGTAAGATTTAAATAATGCATTAGGAGATGATTTTAAGAAGGTCGTGATCCTTTAACATGGGATGATTAATGTGACTCTGACTGCTTAAGGTAAATATACAGATGTTCCACAAAAAAGTGACAAAAGTAATAACAAAATAAAAGAACTGCTAATTCCTTCATTCATCCTGTAAAATAACTGTTTAAATCAGGTGGACTTTTATTTCCTATCAACCACTTATTTGTTGCAGGAATATTCTGATAAACAGTATTTTAATACCTGAGCAACTTCATCACGAATCAGAGCGTGAATTTCAAAATAAAATACAGATGAATAATAAGCTCCAGTCAAACAAAACAGTGTGAACAGTTTTCCTTCTCTGGACAATTAGTGCTCTGTCTTCACTCTGAGTCCTGTTATTAGGACTCAGGGACTGAGGGAGGGGGCGATGGCAGACGGAGATATCGCTGAGCCTGCTGAAGGTTTCTTGGCTCGTCTGAGGGTCAAAAATTGAAAGATGGGAATTTACGAGAAGCCACAGTATCAGAAATAAAATCACACGGAGGAGCTCATTAGGACGAGAAGTTTAAATTTAGAGTCAGACATTTGTCACCCCTCCCTCTGTGACTGTACAGTCAGTACATGAGTTTCTCTCTTCGGCCTCGATGGCAAACAGCCAGAACAGAGGCTTCTAAGAAACCAATCGGATTCTTCAGGAGGGCTGGTTAGACTCATCACAGCTGGTTTTTAAATCCTGATTCCTAATTTAAAACAAATCAGTGGGAAAACAAAAAGATCACATGTGATAAATATAAGGGGGCATTGTACTCTAGCCCCCTGCTTGCCCTCCTGTGACCCACAGACGCTTCGTGTGGACTAAAAGTTGTCCCATGTTTTCATTTATAAATATGCAGTCACGCAGCATTAGAAATATCTGCATGTCCACCTCTTCACGCTGATCTTCTCAGGAACTGTGGATGTCTGTGGCAGAATGATGAGACGTGACTTTCATAACTCTGACTTACGTGGTCACAAAGCCGGGTTTATGCAGCACGACTGCATCTCGTGAAGTGTGTGAGGCGTTCAGGGACAGTACAGAGTGTATCAGTTGTGAACAAACTGCAATGATTGGAAAGAATATTAAGTCCTGGAGGGACCGAATAGTTATAAGAAATGGTTTAAAATCCAGGAACACTGTCTGTAGGTTCTTGCTGCCTGATATCGTGGGCATGACGTTTAAAAAAATGGCAGATACTTCAGGATGAACAGATATACAGAAAGACAGAACTGCAGTAGTAGAAATACCAGAAATCCACTTGTCAGATATGAGGATGACATCATCACATGTTCTGCTGCTGAATTTGGATGAAAATGTTTTGTTGAGTTCGTGACACTTCATCAACTGAAGATGTTTATTGTGTGAAAGTGTCAGACATGTTCCTCTGACCTTTGACCTCTCCCCAGTCAGGGTTGGAGTTGCTGTACGTGCCTCCAACAGTGTTTTCAGCTGGGTGTGTGATCCCAGCTGTCAGCAAACTCCTCACACTGATAAGCAGCAGCACTGAAAAGCTTTATAAATAGACTTCTTATCACCTCATCAACCAATCAAATCAGACTGTTTACTGCAGTGTCAGGCTCAGAGAGGGGAACTAATAAAGTGATTCAACACAGTGCTGAGTTTATCTCAGAGCAGGAAATCTGTCATTTTGATCCCACTATTCATCAACATTCCTAATTTAATGTGCAGATTCAGTGAGACGAGACATGTTTCTAACACTTAATGACGGCAAGCTCATTAAAAGAGAAACGATTTAATGACAGAGAGAGTGATGACACACAGAGGTGAAGAAGCAGGGAAGTTCACTCAGAGTTTATTGTGCAGTGTCTCCTCTTCACATTTAGATGTAATAGGTTGATCCAAAACGAGCACAGCAGAGCATCTTGTTCCACATGTTTCTGAAATCACTTTCCTCCGTGTCTCCAGGTGAAAGTCTCCAGGTGGTGACAGGAAGCAGACAGGAACAGAACAGCCATGCAACTCAACAAGAACTTTAACTTTAACGTGAAGAGCAGATGTAAGGAAACATGCAGGCGTTTAAAGATTCATATCTGATGTTTCACAGTTTGATGTCGACTGTGGAAACAGGAAGTGGAAGACGTTTATCAATCCAGGTGGGAAATACGGCAGCTTTGGACAGTATTCAGACCTCCTTCTTTTAATTTAATGTCGATAAAACCCACCAGCCCACACTCCCATCTCACCTTTACTTTACTTTACTTTACTTTACTTTGCTTGGCAGACGCTTTTATCCAAAGCGACTTACAGGGAGCTAGTGCTGAGTGTCTGGCTCAGGGACACACCTGGTGGGGGATGGGCTAGGAGTCAGGCTGGGACTTGAACCTGCAACCTTCCGCATCCCAGTCTGACGCTTAACCCATTGAGCTACCAGGCCACGGCCACCTTTCTAAAAAATGTTTTTGCTGTAGCTCCAGTGTGGAACCACCAGGAATCTTCCTATGGTTTTCTTTCTGACCAGGAAGTGAGACCAAGAACCGATTGTCTAGCAGAGCTTCAGAAGTCTTCTGCATGGAGATGTGAGGACAAATGTTCTCTGAGCAGAAGTCCATCTGCTCATCACCATCTTCACAGTGAAACATGGTGGTGGCAGCATCATGCTATGGAAACATCTCAGCAGCAGGAACAGGGAGACTGAGGGGACTGAGAGAAGAATGGACCTGACAGCTGAGACCTGTATGAAACTCAGCAGATGGTTCATTTTTTAGATCAACAATGACGTCGAGCTACCAGTCGAGACCACGTCTTCAGGTCTCTGACGGTGCTCCGTGATCACACTGCTGCAGGTCCAGACCTGTGACGTCTGCAGAGGATCCCGCTTCTCTCTCTGCACCTCCTCTGGACCTTATGAATGAACGAGTGTTTCACGTGTGTTCCATGTTTTTCTAACCACATACATAAGTGTTTCAGGGCTGTTATGGAAAAGTAATTGGAGCAATTACAGGGGAGGGGGACATGTGTTGGCGGGTCGGGGGTTTTCCCAGAACACAGAGTTCCCTCTGCAAAGATCTGCAGCAGGAACATGAAACAACATGGCAGACTTCATATGCAGTAAAATCTAACATGATGACATGCTGCTGGTTTTATACTTTGATATGATTTATTTCATTTATCGTCGGCGTGAACTGGGAGTAATGTTGAATCTCATGGCAGCTGCCATGAACCTGACCCTCAGTGTTAGATCCAACAATCTGTTCGGTTTTCTGTTCTGGACGGATCCAAACCTTCAGAGTTCATTGTCTCTCTGCAGGATGTGTGTTTTAGGTTGGAGGTCTGTCCTCACCTCTGATCGGTTTTCCAGCCTCCCCTCTCTGACAGATGTAGGTATGAGCCTCACGAGTTGACCTTTGACCTGACTACAGTCTAAAAATAAACCCGACAGGCTAAATAAACTACTGCAGGTCCGGATCCTGCACTTCTGACTGTGTGAATGTCCCTCGCGGGAATCTGAAGGTTTTCCCAGGAAGCTGATAGGATGGAGCCTGATAGGAAAGTTCCAGAGATGGAAACACTGATCAATCATTTCATGGATCCAGATGGAACTAAATCTGTTCCCGACATGGCTGAACGTGCTTTTAACTGTAATCTTCCCCCAAAATAAATAAGTAAACTCTTTGGTTCCTCTGACTGAAACAGGCAACAGATGAACGTCGTAAAACGTTAGCAGCTTTTACTTGTGGAGAAGTTATTCTATGTAATATTTTAAAGAGCTGCAGCTTATTGGAGGATTTTAGCTTCACAGGGAAAGTGAACTACACTGAGTGTAAATATGTTATTCTGCTGCAGAGCCTCCACAGACCGGCTCACACCTGAACCACCACATGTGGCTCCTCTCTCTGGATCCACGGCTCCGATTGCTGTAATTGGCTCTGAGGCACAGCAGAACCCAGCAAGAACTGTAAAAAGTACCCTCTCACTAAAGCCATTAACCCTGTCATAACGAGGAGCAGGGAGGTGGGGGGGGTAAAGTGGCTCCCAATTAGCTGGACGAAGCCTCTTACCTCCATGTTAAGGGAAATAAAAGGGGAGAGGACGAAGCACAAAAGAGCGTCTGTAACAGGAAACTGAGCACCGGTGGCGGTCAATGAAAACACTTTGCCTCATGTCCAAATCAGAACCACATGCAGGTAAAACGAAGCACAAGGAGCCGTAATCATCACGGGATTCTACTTCCGGTCTCTTTTTTTTCCTGTGAGTGTGGGTGGCTGGGGGGCAGCACACAGGTAGAGCCGCACTCACGAGCCAATCAAATTAGGCCTGAAAATGGGGGGTTTTGTTTTAATGGTCACAGTAACACACAGTCAGTTACGTGTTTAGTTTGGTGTCCAGAAATCATTGTTCAAATTAAAAAGACACAAAAAACAACATACGTAGATTTAAAGGGGAATTTTTATTATGTTTAATCTGCATATTTCTGCCTATCCATACAAGTCTATCACATTTATCTATGTTTCCATTCACCACTCTGGGATCCACTGTTGAAGAAGCTGCACTGTCACATAAAACCACATGAAATCCAACAGACTGAGGCTGGTCCTGGGTCAGTGGAGTGGAGCTGAACTAAATTTAGCTCCTTGTTGATTAATGAGCTCCTTTCGGGGATTTCCCGTCTAAAAATATTCCTCCAGGTGCAGTTTGTGATGAGGCGTAGCATGCAGGAAGAAAGACGCGTCTGTGTGTGGTTTTCTATCTCTGTCTTCAAAAATATCAGAGGTCAGGTTCACCCTGCCGGGGTCAGCTGTCCATCTCTTCATGTGTGTTTAACAGAGGACTCTAGAAGCTCCATTAAGAAGAAAAGGCCGCTGAGAGGCTCCATGTGGCCCCACAGGCAGCATGTGGTCCACCGCGGTCCAGCAGATCCTTCAGCATCGAGCCGAGGATGAGCTGGAGGGACTGAGGGAAAAACAATCTGCTGCACATGCGGACGTGACAGACACAAACCGATGTGGTTTCATGTTTTTAACCTCAGCGCTGACAATAATATAAACTGGACACGCTGCCTGTAACAGAGGATCAGGGCAGACGTGCAGACGTGACGGAAGTTTAGCCGATGGTTCCCTGTGTGTGTTTTTCCTAAGCAACAAAAGAAGAACCAATAAACAAAATGTGGTTTTCAGAGCATCGTGTTTTCACCACTGCTGCACATTGTTGACTGGATAAAGCTAAACTAGGCTTTTGGCCTCAAGTAGAAATATGAAGAGCGAGTCTCACAGTTTGTCATCGTGCCACCTTTAGTTTATTTACATCCTCTGAAAAATGAAATGTCTCGAAGATGCTGGTTTGTTTTTAAAGAAGGCAAAACAGGAAGTGATGATGTTGTGCTGTGAGAGGTCACATAGCAACAAGCAGATCAACAAAGAGCAGCACTACCTTACTGCTACAATAAGACCACAAATAGTTTCCCTTTGAATAAAAGTTCTCAGGTTCATGCAGCATAAAGTTCACGGTGCAGCGTTAATAACTCGTGCAGCGCGTTTCTGACAGTGTGGGACAGTCTGTGTCCGAGGCCCGAGGGAGGAAGACGATGAGTCGACTGATGTGAAAAGCAGCGACGTGGGCGGATTTAGACCCTGGGTCAGAATTAAAGAGGTGCGACAGTTCATCAGCAGAGTCTGGGAAGTGTCACCTCACACTCACTTATTGGCTTCAGTGACAGCGAAGACGCCGCACTTTCCTGATCCGGCTACCTGTCCAAGTCCTCCACACAGTCATGATATTAGCTTGGAGAGGGACGGGGAGCCGGAGGAGAGGCCAGGATGGCTCCTGGATGTCTGCAGGGGCTTAGACAAACCCCTGGGCAATGAGGCATTCAGGAACGCTCTGGATTAAAGAACAGACAATTGATAAGTCATCTGGGACGCTGCACAGCATCGTCCTACATGAGCTGCAACAGATGAAGAGCAGAGAGACACGAGAGACTTGAATGAAAAAATGAAGATTTAAGAGGCACAATAGGCAAGTTTGGGAAAAGAGGGAGGTCGAGCCACGAACTGCTCAAAGCATGACAGCCTTCTCAAAAGCACTGCACAATCCTCATCCACCCCAGTGGATCAAAAACACAAGGGTTACGGTGTAACCCCTGTTCTCTGAGTGAAGAGACTGCCTCTCCACCCTGTTACATATTCCATATGTACGGGGATAATGACCTCTCGTGTCAGGGCGCTTGGAGAGTCCTTTAAGACACACCGGAATTTCCGGTCACGCCTCCTCCGTAAGGTATATAACCGTCGCGGAGACGTGAGCTCAGTGATAGTTTGATCAGAACCCAACACCGAGCGGCATCGAGCCGGAGAGGCAGTCTCGAACGATAGAGAACAAACCAGTTCAAATCAGCTGCAGTTCTCAGATCTGATTTGGTTTGTTCACGCTGAGCTGCTGGTGTTTTGTCTGTGGTTGTCCTTCATGTTAAAGAGTCCAGAGCTTCAGAGCAGTGTTTGATTCACAAACACGAGAACGAAAAGTTCCCAAAATATGTTTTTGTATTTAAGCATCATGTGGCTGAAGCTGGACCATCAACAGCTGCAGTTTTGTCCATTTGAAACTGACACCACATGATGCCACTTTCCTGATACACTGCTCAAACCAGAGCCTGGTATGTCCGTGTCCGACTCGGAGACGCTTTCATTTGTAAAGTTATTATGTGTTCAGACTCCTCCTGTGATCTTATCACCACTGATATCTGCCTCCACATTTACAGGTGTTCGTGTCACTGTGCTGCCAGTTAATTCAACAGCTCTAGTTTATGTTATTTAAATAACTTTCAGGCTCATGAAGTTGACTAAACTACATCTGCGGTCTCCTCCTGGTCCAGTCCCATCACTCAGCCGTAGCCAGGCTGCCTCCCTGTTCTCGGGTCGCTGCAGGCTGAAACAGGAACCGAAACAAGGCCTGGAGGAAGAAGCCCAGAGTGTACGGTTCAAGTGCTGTCATAAAATCTGAGCTCTTAATTGTACCAGTACAAAGTAATAAAGTGGACCATTAATACAGCCCCCACCCTCCACTTCACCACCTCCTCCCCTCCTCGTCTCAGTCTGTTCTTCTTCTCTGGCCCGTGCAGCCTGCAATGGTTTTTCCAGTGTGAAACGGGGGCCAGCAGCACTTTGATCCTGCTCATCTGCGCGTGTCTCAGTCTGCCCACACTTTTCCCCTGTAGCCGTCCAACCGGTGGCCTCAAACGGCTCCGTGGAGAGCGCTCAGTGACTGAACCCAGATGAGGTGAGGGACTCCTCCAAGCCGCCCCGGGGCTCCAGCATTCATCCCAAATGCTTTTATCAGCTGCTAAATGGGATTCCGCGCCTCAGCCAAATGACCTAATATATAGCGTGCCGTTTCTCTCCTGCAGTAATACATGAGCTGACGGAGAGGTTCTGTTTACAGCTGCTTCTCCAGGATGAAAAACTCTGTGTGAGATTTTATTGGTCCTGCTGGAGAAATAGTGTTTTCCACAGGCTGCTGCTGCTCTCAGAGACCAGAGGCTGCTTCAGTCAGTTCCCTCTTAGATGAACCTTTAGATAAGCTGCACGTCGAGACTCTCAGTACTGTGATTGTCTCTGATCTGATTTGGGCTCAGGAACTAAAGAAAGGTCTAATAATCACTGTTTGAACAGAGCATTTACTCTTGTATGGACTCACTGCTTAATTTACTTTGCCCTGGATTTTGTTTCTCAGGTGAATCAGGTGTCCAGTTGCCTGAAAGGATGTTAATAAATGCTGCATCCTAAGTGAGACAGTATGAGTGCGGCTGGTTTTCATGTTTTTTATTTGTGTAATTTGTTTCACTTCCTTCACAGGATGAACCATCCGCCCCGCGGCTCCTTTTAACGCTGGACCACCCAGGCAGAAAGACTTTACAAGTAGAGTATAAAAAAATCTGTTAATGAATGGATGATCAAGCTTTTTTTAGTCAGTAATGAAGTTAGACATCGAGTTCCTGGAATAAATGACCACAGTGTTTTAATGCAGAGCTGATTCTTCCAAGAGTGAATCAGGGAAATGGGTCATGATTCATTTGTTGTAATTAACAGTGGCTTATTGGCCTGTAACTCCCCACTTATGCAAGTCTCCAATAAAGATTATATCCTAACAAAAGCATCACACACAGAAAAATGCTCTGCAGCAGCTTTTTAAATCAGATGTCTGTTCTAAAGCTTAGTGTAAAGCCTCAGTACGGTTTAGGCACCAAGCTAAAAGTGTTGAGTACGGATAACTGGAAGATTAATAACCAGCTTTATGCGCTGGTATTGATTTGTTTGATCAGTTCTGTGAGGTGACTTAAAGCTCCAGAACAGCTAACCTAAACATGGACAATAAGCCTTTAATGTATTTGTCGTGTTCTGTTTAGACATGAATAAATGACTTTTCAATGGTTTAATTCATCAAATTAACATATTACATTAAGTGTTATTCTGGTTTCTCGTCTCCAGCTCAGTTCCAGTCTGTTCCAGGGCGGATTTGTAGCAGTAATTTGACCTCAGAGGATTGTGTTTGTGTAGGTTTAACTCGACCGATTGTTGAGTGAAAATCTTCAACATCTCATTTCCTGAGTGGTACGTGTTCACTTCATGTTCCACCAATCAGACATGACAGCCGGCTCGGTCCTCGGCCACCGACTTCCACCACTAATGGAGGCCACAAAGAGTCCACAATGAAAAGAGCAGTGTTTGGTAGCTGTGGCCGGGCCTGCTCCTGTCAGCCACAGAGAGTGGAGGTCTGCACACAAACAAACCATTTGGATTTGATTTCCATTCACCAGCGCTGAAGGAGATCTGAGTAAATCACGGAGGCACCAACAGGGTGAAGGTGAAAGGAGGTGGTGTACGAGTCACTGAAGAATATTCTACTGAGCCTGCCTTAATTCAAACCACACATCGTCGTTAGGGGTAAAACATGCCCCCATCGCAGCTTCTGACAGGTTTGTAAGAGTTTCACGAGTTAGAGAATCGAGGCGTCGATGTGTCAGAGAGCAGGTCTGTAGATGGACAGAAAGGAGAGAGGTGAAGGAGTGTAACGTCAGAGCATCACAGGACTGGTCGGTCCAGGTCCAGCAGCTGGTCTCCAGCACCAAAGACGAGACAAGAGAAAACTGGGAAATATTCTGAGCTTCTCTTCACACGTTTCCATGTTGTCATTCCTTCACAAAAACTGAAAACAGTGGTCTGATCTTCATCATTGTGTATGACTCAGGATGTGGTTTGTGTGATTTCCACTTTAACCAGTGATCATAGTATTTCAGGACAGATCAGGTTTCCTACATGAAAACACATCAGATAAATATCATTTAACTCATACATGTCCTGATACGTTCACTTTCTCTTTTCTTTGAACTCTTTCTTAGAGCAGGTACTGAATAAAACACATGTTCTGTCTTACTGGTTTAAACCTGTGACCCTGAGCAAAAGATGCAGCACTGGGAGCAGAGCTGTTAAATACAGGAAGGGGCCAATTAGAATGTACCACGTGCTGCCGTATCAGAGGGGGGTTAGATTTCCTTCTTACATTTATATAGATGAAATGAGTCTTCTGAAACAGATGTGCTGGTTTATTCTTTAGGTGTTTCTGTTTCACAGCTGATAGATTCATTCATAAATTTGTTTATAGTCGTTTATAGTCTTGATGGTAGCCTTTGTCTCTCAGTGACCCCTGTGTGTTTTAAATGGTCTGATCAGCCAGTATATATAAGCTCCCCCCTGTGATCTGTCAGTTCATTTGTTGTTGTTATCTGACCTCTTTTATGAGTCCAAATGTAATGAAGTACTAGTAATTATTTTCCTGGGTAAATAAAAACCCTCTTTTCTTCTGTGTTTCCTCTTTCCCGCCTGCTCCGTCCCTCAGAGACTAACAACCGACTGACAGCTTGATTGTAGACTCTTAGACCTCAAACATGGTCCACACACGTACACCAGCAGCACCGAGCACAGCTGGGTCAAACCCATATATGTAACCTAGCTGCTCGTGTTTCTTCCAGGACCCCTCAACAAACACATCAGCTCCTCGGTGCTGCTGCTACTGTCCAGTCTCCGTCAGGTTTTCTAACCTCCCGCTGCAGAGTCACAGAACAACACAAATGAACCAAACTCCTTCCACGACCCGTGTTTACATCTAAGTTACCAGGTTACTCTAAGAAATCAGGTTTCCACCTAGTCATGCAGCACATGAGTAATCTGATTTCTCCTCCACTTTGTGCTGATTTCTGGAGCAGGGTGAATATTTATTTTTAGTGTGTAGACATGTTCTCTGGTAAAACGTTAGAAACCTGGTTACACATCTACATGGCACAGTAATCGGATGACACTGGAAGAAATCTACCTGGAGAAACCAGGTTTCTCTGATCTCCTACCCCGACTACAGAAAGCAGGTTTCCTATTTAGGTGGCCGTTAATGAATCAGCTACTGGAGGAGGTTGACTTGATTACATGTGTAAAAGCTTTCAGACCTCAGGTTCAAAAGTTAAAACAGCCTGAAGCATTCGCACCGTCTTTAGTGAACTTTAAATCATCACAGCTCTTAATAAAGACGCCTCTTCACATTAACACTGCCACCAGTCAGAAGGCTGTGAACCACCAGCTTGTTAATTAATTAGCAGGATGACATAAGTGAGAGTGTCGTTAATGTCAGTCCCAACAGGTAGCTGCGGGGACCGATCTTCACCTGCAGACAAAGCGTCCCCTGCTGTTTGACCGGACCTGATCGCTGAGTGGGCGACAGCATGTGAAAGTCTACAGCAGCAGTGACTTCCTGTGTTAATAAGTCAAAACAATCAGGGCTCTGTTAGCTGTGACTTGTCAGTTCCAGGCTCTTATTTATCAGCGATGTCTGGCTGCTAATTTCTCCCTCAGGGGTCTTGGTGGAAATGTGCTGTGAAAAGATGTTTGCATGAGTCGGCTACAGATGGGGCTGCTGCTGGGTCATTCATACATCCAGTTAGTTAGAAATCAGTTAAATCTCTCTCTCTGAGACCTGGATCGTGGATGCTGAGTTGCTGCAGGTGGAATCTGCTTATTTGTTGTTGGAGGACCACTGCACAACTCCGTGCACCTGTGGCCGCTCAGCCTGCAGCCTGTTATTGGTCTTAAGACCCGTGGGAGGCCCCACCCAGCCTTTCATTGAGGTGTGCCGATCCAGATGTCAGCGCATACCAGCGCTACAACAAAGAGAGCAGGATTTACCTTTAATCCCCCGACGTGTTGACAATAGCTGCCAGTGCTACTGTGGGAATGTGCTGTGCCTCAGACGCTGCTTCTGAGAGCAGGATGATCCAAAGGCTCCTACCTTCAGAATTATTTCCACGAATGTGGCAAAGTAGGCTGAGCGATACTAACATTTTGTAGTTGTTTGTTGAGCTGAATGTTGAAAGTTGAAGGTGTTTATGTGTATTGAATACAGGCTGGTTCCAGTTGGAGCATCCATAGTGATAAGACGTGTGCGTGTGCGTGTGTGTCTGGGCGTGTGAGATCCTGCAGGTGAACATGGCTGCTGGGGCTGTATGTTTATGTATAGGGGTGGGGGTGCTATGGGTTGATCTGTCCAATCTGTGATACACTGACTTACTGTCATGGGAAGGGAACTCCAGGCGCTGATCAGCCGGCTTTAGGGCTTAGCTCCTCTAATGTGCTCCAGACGCCTCGGCCCTGCAAAATGCCCCATCAGCACCTCCAGAACCTGGCTGCTCTCCAGCTCCTGCACTCTCTCCACCTCAGGTTATTTACACAGCAGTCAGGTTGTGCAGAGCGGTGTCGTCTCCAGCCGCTGGGAGGAGGGTTTGACCAGTCCGTGTCATTAACAGGAGATATCGGAGTCCTGCTGTCATGTTCACTCAGCAGCCAGAACACAACAAACCTCATCGTGTTCCTTCCTATGTTTGGATCTTTTAATACCACAGTCTGCAATAGTCACTATGAATCTATTTGAAATTGGAGGCAGATCCACAGTGATGTGATGACAATAGCTTGAATGATAAATATGAGTTGGACTTCAGTCAGCAGGCCTGTTTATCCTTGGATTACATCTGATCTGAGGCGTACTGTGAGGATTATATCCTAACCCTCAGGGAAACACTCACATGTTATCTGAAGTCCTGCTTTTCTGTACAGTGACTGTTTATGGCCACACGTTGTCTGATGTTTTATTCTTTTGTCATAATCTTGATGAATTTTTCAGTTAATCACTGACGACTTGGGTCATGTACAAGTGGTGAGTTTAGTGTGGGGATGTTTGCCCTTTTTACCACGATGCCGACAGACATTGTTAGAGTCTGCACACAGGGGGACAGGAGCTTGACATTTAGGACGACCTGATCGTCATCGTATGACGGCGGGCGACTACTCATCTCACAGAGCAAACAGAACAACTGCGGAGGTGAGTCACTGATCCAAAAAACACTTCAACATCAGTTCCTGTGCCACAGAACAACAGAGGATCTCATGACAGCAGCGGATGAAAAGTCAGATTTACCCTCAGTCTGACTAACTGAGGACGCTCCTTCTGATGTATTTCCACAGGCATATCACAGACCAGAAACCAGAACAAGTGCCCGGGTTCAGAGTCAGGATAAAGCCAGAGAACTCAAAGCAAACTCACAGGTCCAAATACACCAGGAGATGGTTCAGAGAGCAGCAGGTTTCAGAGGGGCAGGAACAGGCATTAATCAGGTTAACGAGTGTTAAGTTACCTAGTGTCAAAATCAAAACAGGAAGTTGGTTCATGATTTAAAAAATAAAAGTCTGCAACAGGAAGTTCAGACAACCACTTTCACAGTGATAGTTTTATTGAAGTGAACGGTACCATTGTAGGGGTTACAAAATGGGTCTAGGTGGAGAAGGTTCTGGAAGAACCTCCTCACCCTTCAGGCTCCTGGGGTTTCCTGGGTTAAGTCAGTGAAGATTCTCAGACTAAAGAAGAAACTTGGATGAGTGAAACGTTTCAACTTAACTCAGGAAATCCTGGTTAAGTTTATCTGGTGATGTTGGTTCCTCAAACCCATTTGAGAGGTGGATGGAGGAAAGCTGGATTTAATCATCTGGGGTAACTGCAGACTTTCATGGTTGTTGACACTGGAAACTATGATCAGGAAGTTTCGCGCTGGCTTCGTCCTAATGATGAGAAACGGAGAGATGGAAGAATTTAAAGAAGTAACCTGATTAAAAGAAAGATGGAGAAAATCTGTGTCTGGCAGATTAAATGTCATTATTACCTCACATGTGATCCACACATGTTGATGACTGACTGATAATTTACCTACGTATATGTACCTGTTCCTCACCTGCTCATGTAAGAATGAATCATCAACAGTATTATCAGATAACCTGGTAATGCACATGTGAAGATCAGGGCCCTGATTAAATGATTTGAGAACTTTTTGTTTTCTCAGTTGCAAGTTGTTGTTTTTTTATCTTGACCCTGATTCTATCAAACTGATTTGGACTTAACTTTAGCTCACCTGGACAGGTGCTGGCTCCTCTTAACTGAGCTGCTGTTGGCTTTTATGTGGAGGTGAAGCACAGAGTCCATGAATCCACTACATTACCTCTTGTTTCTAATTGAGAATCTGTGCTGAAGCCACACGCCGTTCAGCCAAATCTGATGATGAGGAGCCTTGTGCCTCAGCCAGTCAGCTGGCTGCTCACTTATGCTAATCTGAGAAGCTGAGAGGCATTCCTGAGCATCAAATACCCCGAAAGAGCGGACGCTGGCCAGTCAGAAAGTGATGGGGCTGTTATACACTCTGCATATTAACTGGCCTGCATATTTACAGTGTGAGGGTAGAGTCTGGGAGATGGACTGTGGAGGCACAGACACACAGTGGTTTTGGGTAGAAAATGATTTTACATTGCTGGTTAACCACAGCATGAATACTGCACATGTATAATTTACTCAGGGAAAACACAACTGAGTTTTACAGTGTGTGTTTCTGACGGGAAAGTAACCGCCGGGTGAATTAGTGGAGGCAGCGCGACTCGAAGTGACGGATGATGACGGTGTCAGAGCTAAGAGTCAGCTGCAGAGCTGCACATCTGCAGTGAGTGTGGACTGACACTGGGGATCCAGGTGGCCGGTCTGACCCACAATGTGATTAAATAATTTGTTTCTCTTCTTGTGAAATAGAGTGTTTGAATTATTGTGAAGCAGTGACCCAGCTCAGTGTCACCAGCAAACAGGAAGTGGCGCTGAGAATAAACTTCATGCTGATTGCTGCTTGTGTGATTTAAACCTTGGGAAAACGACCCGAAACTCGGAAGGAGAAACAGCTGAAATCAACCAAACTAAGCTTAAGAGCTGGTGCTGATTAGAGGAGAAAACAGCTGAACTGAGAAAGCAGAAGAAGAACAAATAAACTTCAACAGTTTTCTTTGTATATTGCAGCTGCTGAGATGAAAAACAGAAGTTCAATTTAGTCTGAAGCTGCAGCTACAGATTATTTTACCAATAGATCTGCTGATTATTTTCTCTATTAATCAGTTAATCTTCTAAATCTAAATATAGTGGAAAGAGAAACAGGAGCTTTAGGTTAAATATTGATCAAACACAATAAGACAAGTCACTATCACTGGATTGTTCTCTCCCACATTGAACTGATCAGTGAATGCTGGAAACATTTGTTGGTTTGTGAAGCCTTCGGGCTAATCACATCCACAGAGGCTAATTGGAGTCAGGTGTTAACCACGGGAGCAGTGTCACAGGGTGCAGAAGAATATTCACAGGGTGAGTGAAAAGTGTCAGAACTCAGAGGTCTGGTTGGTGGTTGGGGTCTTAACCAGCCCAGTATCTGTAAAACTGTGTCTGTCTGCAAGAAGCAACACAAACACAAAGACCTCTAACCACTTGTTTTTTTATTTTTGTGAAAATCTCACATTTAAACTTGGACGTGAATCTTAATCCTTTAACAGTTTAATGACACAAACACACTGTGGTGCCGTACTGTAGAGAAGTGTCCTTGAAGTTGACGTGTTCTTCAACAGAGCTCCTCAGAGACTATTTGTATATTAAAGTTTATCTAATTTTCCGACGTGGCGGTTGCCAACATGTTTGTGAAATAAGGGTGATGTCAGTGGTTTGTGCCTCTCCGCTGTTCAAACGAGGCCAACTTGGTGTGCAGCTCCAGCAGAAAGCCGCCCGCTCCGTGATGATCTGGGTGTGGACCGCAGGGTAGCATGTCCTTAACCTTTCAGATTGATGAACACTTGGACTGCTCACCTAAGAACTGGCTTGTTTATTGGTTTTGGAGAACCACCCCGGAGTCCTTGAAGCGGTTCCAGGTGCTTCGATCGGGTCTGACAGTGAAACCGAGCTGAGCCGAGAGAATGAGAGGGAGCTTTAGTAGAAACTGATGACACAGCTGAGTCTCTGCTGAAGCTTTAAGGTGGGAAGGATTTTTAAGAAGAGGCAGATTCTCATGTTAAACCTGTTCCCACTCACTGTTTGTCCACATTAACTCCTTCAGAGTAAGGGCGTGGACTGAAATCTGCCGGCTCTAACACAGTGACTTTTCACTTCACCTTTTGACCTGAAATCCTGCTCGAGTGCACAGACGAATCGTTATGTTAAACATGTTCTGCTCTCAGTGGAAGAACTGCTGAGCTTCAGTCTGTGAGCGCACATTAGCCTCAGGTTAACGTGAATATGACGACGATCTTCATCACTGATCAATCTGACGATGATGGTCTGTTATATCCAGTGTGACACTTTCTTGTTTTGTCCACCAACAGTTGAAAACCCAAAGAGATTCAAATAGAGGAGGATGAAACTATCACAGTGACTGTATGTGGACTGTGACTAAACCCATTCACTCGTCTTCAGTTAAATAAAGTATTTAACACAGTGTTGTTTTCCTCAGCCAGTGAAAAGTTGACTTTTTAAGTCTGACATCTTAGACTCTACAGTCGCACATCAAGCCAGTGGTGAGCATCTGTTGGTCTAGTTTTTGTGTTCTGCACTGTTGGAACTTGATATAAACAAGAACAGTGACGTAAAAATAGTAATTAAATACTACCAGGTGCTACCCAGCACCGAACCAGCCTTCCTGATCACTTTGTTCCTGCAGACAACATGGTTAGGGTAAAAATTCCCGTTGCTCAGGTATCACTCATGTATTTTAACAGCAACAGATGTTTGTTTGTTTTATGCTGGACTTTAAATGTAGTTGTTAAATGCTAATCGACCTTTGAGCTGGTGCCTCTTGCAGGCCTTTCAAAAATAAACCAAACCTTTTTCCTGCGATCGAACACTTAAAATGTTCTCAGAGTCGTGAATAAAATGTTATCAAGCCCAGCAGGGAGAAAGGCTGAAGATATAAAATAAGATCCAGGTTGTAAAAAGACTGAAATGTATGGAAGGTTTGGACCTGAACACAAACAGCATTCTTCCTTTCAGCTGTAAAATCTCTTCAATGGTCTTTTTTATGGATTTAAATGATTAATTATGAGCAGCACAAAAGGTTGAAACTCCTCCAAGCTGGTGGATCGAGTTCCTTCATCAATACGTCTTTGATTCAGACAGTGGCTCTTTATAGAAGAACAACCAACAGAACTCACATCAGCAGATACTGTTCCTCAATAAAGGAAATGTTTGCCTTGGCCTTCGTGGAAAAGGCTGACTCCCTCTTCCTCCTCTGACAACCTCCCAGGGAATGTCCAAGTTTACATGACACAAGTAGAGATCTCACTGCAGAAGGGGGGAGATTGTTCAAAAGAAGCCGGAGAGCTGCTTCATAAACCGGATACAGAGAAGTTTTCCTCTGTGGAAGGAAAAGGAGGCTTCAAAGAGCGATTTATATGGGGAGTATTATAAACTGTGGAGAAAATGACCACACGCAGCAGAGCCCTGACCCCAGAACTGCTGAACAAACAGCCGGTGCAGCGAGAAAGCAAAGAATTACTTAATTCTCCACTTAAAACATAAACCGTGAAATGGATTATTACACACAAAGAAGAGCTAAATTACGCAGGTATCGGGTCACATCAGCTCCAAAGTTCCCGTCTGATTACTTAGAGCTGCAGCCAGCTCACAATTTACACTCAGCTCTATATATTTACTCTGTATATGTTTCTCTGTAATGGTTCCCATGCAGTTTGGACTCAAAGAGACACTTGTGGAGGAATCAGAAAGTCTGTGCCTCAAATTCCCAAAAAGTGTTGTTCAACACCACTTTGCGGCCTTATCTGAGATCTGGTTGTTGAACTCTTCAGCAGCTGAGGGCTGAGGGTAATTTACCAGAAAGGGAAAATATTGGCAGAAGGTTTTCTGTTA
Source organism: Ctenopoma multispine (assembly GCA_034779795.1). NCBI lineage: Eukaryota > Metazoa > Chordata > Actinopteri > Anabantiformes > Anabantidae > Ctenopoma > Ctenopoma multispine. The sequence continues at coordinate 15,463,110 of JAUYWH010000015.1, forward strand.
TAATCCAATTTCATGTTCATGTGCACCGAGGCCAAGTCTGAGTTTTCCCTCTGCACTGCTACTCTGCAGTTTTATTATGTAAAATGGTCTGACGGTAAAATTCATTAACTGAAAATTAAACAGGAAAATACAGGATCTGCCAGGATATCAGTGACAAGTTGGTTTATGTGGGGCTGCTCCAAGAAATTTGGTTTACATGTGTTTGCCAAAGTGTTTTTTCTTGTTATCTCTGTCGGTTTACCTGCAGGAAAAGTAAATTTATGTGAAGAAGAAGTTGATTAACCTGCAGGAAAAGTCAGTTTACCTGCAACATGGTAATTTTACCAGCTGCTGTGACAAATCTGTGCACCTGCAACGTCTGTGACAAGTCAGTTCACCTGTGTCTGCAGCAATGAAAGTTGGTACAGTGATTACCATTGAGGCCTGATGGTTTCATGTGCCCCAGTCATGCTCTCATGAACCTTTTCCTCCTGGCGTCTGATCTGTTCGAGCTCCTCGCTGTGACATCCCGCCCATCTCAGCCAACTGAGGAGAAAGAAGGTATAAAACTAATGAAACACAATCTGAGGATGTCTGCCACGGTCGCTCACCTCCACATCCAGAATGACATACTTTCACATTTCCCCTGGCAGCAGCTTATCTAAGGTTCAGACGCATGGTGAAATGTTACAGAGACAAAACAAAAGATTCTGCTGAGAGAAGCTTCATACACCTGCGACCTGCTGTCCACCAATTGGACCAGCTGACTGCCGGGTGATACTTCTTCCAAAGAAATACAAATACCGATCTCTTTACTCAGCTGACCTGGGGACGTGACGAGCAGGAACTGTATAGTAACACATCCGCTTAATCTTATTTTCACTCTTTTACGCTGTCACAGTTTACTGTGGGGGGTCATCTGATAACCCTGCAGCGTCAGTGGAGAAGGTGGAGGATAAACTCGAGGTCTCCCGACAACTTTCATAACTTCACTGGAGAGTCTCTGTTTGACATAAAGAGAGAAAGGACCCGATGTCATCCATGTCTGCACAATGTCAGGGAAAACAAACAAAGTCCAGAACTTATTCCTATTGTGGTTTTTGATTTTATTCAGAGAAAAGAGGGCAAGTGATTCCTCAGGCTGCAGGCTGTGACAGGCCACAAAGGCTGTTTCAGAGGGTTTTGGTTAAAGCAGAAACTGGCGTTCTGTGGTGAAACTTTAGCCACATGCACATGAAGACGCTGCAGTGGAGAACGAGTGAAGAGGATGGAAGTCTGCTCTGATGTTTTGGGATGTGATTCAGAGATTGTGAGTGCAGCTCTTGGCCCACGCTGTGACTCGCTCTGTGAGGCTGCATGCATCAATGTATTTACTGTTCTCCTATGTCAGTTTGGAACAGCGAGGCCACCAGCGACTTGCCAATTTACTGACATCACCAGCTAAATAATACCACTTATGAGAATATAAGCCCCGCCCTGAAGCTGGAGCCGGCTTCCCTGAGCTGAATTTAGCTCTGAATCACTGCAGCCATTATGAAAACCTCTCAAAAGTGTATTCATGGCTCGCTCCCCTCCAGCATCTTACCTCCTTTTTCCACACTACTCCACACTTCAGTTCACCCCGCCGGGTCCACACATCATTACCACAACAGAGGCGGCCTGCAGAGGGCTCTCGCATGAAGGACTCTGCAGTGTGTTTTCATTCAGTCAGAGGGAACGGAGAGGTGGGATGAGGTCCTGGTAGCTCAAATAAAACCCACCAGGTGTAAATAAGATGCAGTGTCACACAGACAGTGGGAGAATGGAAAACACAGCATCACTTTAATCATTCACGCTACACAGATACTTTTTAAATGATCAGCAGAACGACTCTGGAGAACTGGATTTGAAATAAAGCCCACAGATATAATCCATACATCTATAATAATAATAATAATGACAACAACAGGGGTTCATAGTTGTTATCTGAGACCCAGAAACAGTTTGAACCGTTAATAATATCGATGTTCTCCAGCTTATAAAAACTTCGTACCCCCCCAACCTTTTCCCTATTTTCCACATCACTTTCATTCACGTTTTCTCACCTGGCCGTTTAGCACAGCTCCTTTGTGTTTGCTGTGTAATGAAGGGACGCGGAGGTGCAGAGAGTCGATCACAGTGAAGGTGGCGAGTCCCAGTCGGACTTTCACCAACATGTCGTCTCGGAGCCGGACCACACAGGCTGAGAGACAGTTAGAGAAGAAGAATGTTAGCCATCTTTCATGGAAAATCAGGAGCAGGCGTGTGTGTGTGTGTGTGTGTGTGTGTCCAGCAGCTGGTCGTGCTTTATATCATGCTGTAATTATGTTTTAAGTTTTACAACAGAACCTGCAGGTGTTTTTACGTATTTGACAAAGCAGCAGAAGCAGGTTCAAGTTTTAAATTCAGGCTAAAACAACACACTGATTGGCTGAGAGTGAATCAAGAACTACGTTCAGATCCAGCAGCTCTGTCACACTGCTGCAAACAGCAGGTTGAGACGGCCACACAGTGTGAGCACCTGAGACCTACTGTACAAAAGAAACCAGGTCGTTTGAAATGCTCCTTTAACGTCTCATCTTTGAAGCAGATGTGACCCTTCACATGCTGAATACTTTCCCTTTCTTTTCCACCCACCTGAATATTCCCCTGAGCTGCGTTCAAGAACATTCTTGCAAATCACAAACTGAAAATGAGCGAGAGCTCCAGTGCCTGCAGTGGCATCGTGGTCACTGGGGTTTATTTAGACTGGGTGTGTAGCCCATCACATACCAACGCAGCCTGCTGGCATTGAGCTGGTTTACACAAATTCACATAGACACGTTTAAAGCTCTTTAAGCCACCTGCAGGTCTAAACCGCTGCACTGCTGCAGACTGAAGCACGTACACGCTGCTCTTTATGGACAGGTACGACCTCGGAATTCAGGCGGTCTGGCAGCTCTGTAATAACAGTCTACACAAGGAGATCACTATAAAATGTATTATTTTATAAACGTGTCCCATTTCTACTGTCCCTTATCTTTTATTTCTTCTACTGGACCTGAAACCAGATTTATCAGAGGTTAACGGTCCTGGTTCCTGTATGAAGCTAAACTACAGCTCTGATTATGCTTTTTACTGAATGTAATTTTACTACTGTTATGTTGTGGTGCAGCGTATGTATTAACAGAAAACAAGATGCAAGGAGGTGGGTAAGTCCAGAGTCCAGTGTCAGGCTTGGTTTAGGTAAGAAAGGCCCTTTGGTTTGAGAAGGGCGGTGTGTGCTTGTGTTTGAAGTGACTGATGACAGATCTTTCCCTCACAGAAACTGATTTAGTTTTTTATTCTCTTTCAAATCATCGTCTGAAATGTTCATTCAGTGTTGAAACCAGCTGAAAACATGTGGCAGCTGCAGCCTTTGAAGTAGTGGAAATAATACTCAGCAGTGCATTTACATTTTCCACAGCTTGTCGACTGTTTGTCTTTTTATCGCATTGATCCCGACTCTTTCTTCATCTCTGATCCCTACAACAACACTGACTCTGAGAACTAATAAATGGAATGGTTTGATTTCCGCTGGCAGTGCCAAACACCACAGGCTCACCTTCACGGTGCAGGGGTCACCAGAGAGCCCCCAGGCCCCTGAAGGCCAAGGGGCCGTGGCCAAATGTTTACCCACAGGGTGTTGCCTTATTGATCTTATGTATCAGCACAGGGTGGAGAACCATCACAGATAAGCCCAACGCGAGAGTTCTAGCACAGATCGTATCTGAGCAGCTCGCTGAGGTGAAGTCAGTGAGAAATTCAGATTTGAAGCCTGTGAAGCCACAAGTTTCAACAGCATCAGTCAAAGGAAAGAGGAAGCAACCAGCAGCTGTTATCAGAGCTGTCAGGTGAATCTCGTTGGGTTTCGGTTTAAGCAGAACGGGACATTTCTAGAAGTCGTCTTTGGTTCTGAGACACTTTAGTTTTGTTGTCTGAACAATCATCTGTTAATCGTGAAGGTAACAGAGCTGATTAATTCTTAAAATGACAAATACGAGAAGTTCTCTCTCTGTTTGTGCAAGAAACACGACTCGAAGAAATTTTCAAAATCAGAACCATGAGAGCTCATCGATTTGTGACGGGGGTGGGTGGAGGTGCGTTTTATAGGGCAAAGCAACACGAGACTGTCGCAGACACGAAGAGAAAGACGTTTGGTTTTATTCCAGCAGCCACAGCGTGAGACGTGGTTTTAATCAGGAACCAGGACCCTGCTCACGTCAGGGTCTGTCCGTGGATCAACCCTGCTCCTTGTTAACGACTGGTTCATTGGTCAGAGAGAACTTAACACTTCCTTTTCCATCTCTTAGCAAAATGCACAGACGACAAATGTATTTTATTAAAACCAACATAAAGATATGTAGGAAGCTACGTGTGACCATCACGTCCGAGTTTGCTTGGTTCTTCTACTGCAGCTTCTGGTTTGGTCCTCCGCATGTTTGTCCTTCGCAGAGCAGAGAACTCCTCCTCAGTTTGACTAACATGCTGACATACTAAGAGTTCTTCACGTTAAGAAGCTGATCTGATGTAGACACGTTCAGCGAGATTTCATGAAGTGCTGGAGAGAACTCAAGAGAAAAAACAAGTGAGAAGCTTTGTGTTTCCTCGAAGCTGCTTTGGTTTCTCATTCGTTGCATAACGTCTTTGTGTGAGTGGAGCCGTGAGAACGGACGCTCTGAACACAACAGACTCCTGAAAGCTCTGGTTTTTACACGGCTCACTGTTTGGTTCTCTGGCAGAGACGAGGGAACAGAATCGTCGTTACTGTTTGTAATCTTACCGGAGGAGAGACAGGACTTCTGACTGTCCCACTTTCTATTCTGTCATCCTCCTTTTTTAAATTCTTTTCACTAAAACTGAGTTGAGTCAAGAAGCAGCAGCAATATTCTCCTCCACCCGTTACCAGACACTAACACCTCTGTGTCCTTTTTTCTGTCTGGAAACATTTAACTACATGAGGTTTTTGTTTGATATGAGAACTCCTCATGTCTGTCTGTGACTGCTGTAATCTCCCACATTAAGAGACGGAACTGACCAGTCTGACATGTGTGGAGGTGTCTGTGGTTCTTCTGTAGCAGCATGTGATTTAATGAAGGTGAACATGGGGCTCAGCTCTCTAACTGCACATTTAACATGCTGCATTCAGATGCTGCAGGGATTCAATAAAACTGAGGCAGTAAAGAAGCTGTTACTAACAGACATTGTTCCATCACTGCTTCACGTTTGCTTGTGTGGAGTGAACCAAAAACACCAAACTACCAACACCTGACTTTGTGCTGCCTCATCTGGAGCCATGTGCTCTGTGCGCTGAACAGCGTCTAAGCTTCTTTCTCCTTGTTGTTGTCCAGTGTTATCAATCCATACGTGTGTGAAACCCAAAGACAGAGTGGTGCCATGCATTTCCTGTTTAGTTTCTTGCTATATGAGGACAGTGTAGTTCTTAGTGTGCATTTAAAACCTCTCTGCATCTGTGCATTTGGGTCCTAAAAACATGATATCCACAATGACCTGCTGAGCTGCTTTCATGTGGAGCGGGATCCTGCATCCCGCAGGTCCGCAGGTCCGCAGGTCCCCAGGTCCCCAGGTCCCCAGGTCCCCAGGTCCCCAGGTCCCCAGGTCCCCAGGTCCGCGTCACACTCTGCCACACACACCTGCTTCCAGGTCTCTTACCCTCAGTGGCTGGTTTGTCTGCTGCGGCCCTCCTCGGTCCAAAACAAAGCTAATTATATTATATTAAAATGTTTAAGTTCTGTCTGTGTATGTGATGAAGAAAGGGGTGTAAGTGGGCGTCTAGATCATCTTCCAGGGTGAAATATAAAATCCTTCATATTAAACAAATGTATCTTGTTGTGAAGTTGGACATATTTCCACTGTGATTATTAGTAAGTCCAGAGTATCCAGAGTGTCCCTGCTCTCTCCACATCTGCTGTGTGTGTGTCTGTGTGTGTGTGTGTGTGTGTGTGTGTGTGTGTGTGTGTGTGTGTGTGTGTGTGTGTGTGTGTGTCT
>JAUYWH010000015.1:15469233-15490449 GCA_034779795.1 Ctenopoma multispine
ACACACAGACACACACACACAGACACACACACACAGACACACACACACACACACACACACACAGACACACACACACAGACACACACACAGACACACAGACACACTGCAGATGAAGAGTCAGTCTTAAAGAACAATTCTGTCCTTTACAAACTTGTTTTTGAACTTTTGTCATCACTTTAAAATCTCAATGGAGACAAATCCTGAAGGTGGTAGGACTAATCCTGCACAGGACTGGGTTCTGATCCACATTAGTGGAGCAGTGATGTTATAGAGGATCCTACAACGTAAACAGAAAGTGTAAAATAGTTTGGCCTTCGTGACACCGCATTTTTCTCTCAAGCTGCATTAAGTCTCGTCTCCCGGAGTTCCCACATGTGCTGAGCATTTGTTGGCTGCTTTTCCAGGCTTTTCCTGCCTTTCCTTGTGCTTAATTTGGGTTGTGAAGGTCAGGTCATCTGACACAGCGTGCATCACAGTCCTTCTCAGTCTTTCAGAGTCCGTACACATGTACACGTGTGAACCAGGTGATGTGATGTCACTGATGTGGCTGTGAGAAATGATTCTAAATTGCATCATTGAGGCTGTTTCTCATTTGTCCCGGTTGGATCCTAAGGGGCCGTGGTTAAACAAGCAGGTGTGTGAGCCTGCTTGTTTGACCTGGTGCAGTCATTTGTTTGGACTGTGGATGGGAAACACATCTGGCCCAAATCCTAAATATAGAACGTTTGTCTGGAGGAATGTCGGTGTCCTGCGCCTCATCTGTCAGTCATCTGCCCGTCAGACGTTTGAAGATTTTTAACGAGGCGCAGCGGGTCACAGGGACGGAATCTGCTGGTGGACAAAAAGCTTCAAGAGAAAGAAAACTATGTGCGGAATTCACATAATCCAACGACAGAGAGAAGACAGATACAGATGCTGAAACCATCAGGCTTCAGCTTTTCTTTATACTTCTGTTTGCAACAAATGAAGATCTGAATACTCGAGAAAGAAGAAAATGTGTGATCCACTCGAGCTGGTGATTTAAGGTGGAGCGTGTTGCTGAACAGACGCACACGTTCGTCACCTCGGGCCGGTTGCAGAAAGTTTCCCCGCTCTGATGATGTAATGACCTTTTCACTGCGTCTGCTCCTCGTCACTGCAGGAACTTGGCTCTAACATTTGCTCGTGGCCACAGTTGGCCTTCTGCTGTGTGAGTGACGTCCTGAACGCAACAACACAAAGGACACGATGACATCTGAACACTCATCCATAAAGAGTAAAGATCAGCTCCTTTAGATACCTGTCTCCTGTTGCAATGATGTTCTGAGGCTCGTGTTCCGGCCTGTTTATGACAGCGGAGGATGGAAACGTTTCACCTGCTGCTCCCACAGCACTGAACTCATTAAATGTTTCCAAAGCAACCAAACGACAAGTCTGTGGCCTTGTTAATTCCTCCTCAGACCAATGTTCACACACCATGAAAAAATAAAATCGTGTAAATGTTTGTATTTGCAGCTGCTTCCTAAAAATATCAAGTTCGGAAACCTCCTGTTACCCACACCAGAAGTTACTGAAGAGACTAAATCTGAAATTTTCCTTTAAAAGTGTGTTTGCACAGAGATTGGATGACATGACATATTTTATTAGAGCTGCAGCTACGTTAGCAGCTAACTTTCTAATATTTAGAACCGTTACTGGCTAATTATGTCTTAGTGGCTGCTATGTTCAGTTTCATACATTTCAGAAACAATTTATGCAGAATTTCTGTCGCTGGTTTGGTCGTCAGTGTCCTAATCGTTCACAGTGGGAGGAGAATTATCTATTTTCCTGTTTATCTGCATTTAAATGTGGAGCAGGGTATATGCATATTCTGTTTGAGTTTGGTGGATGACAAATGATGATATGTGAAATATTAACAACATAATGTGGTTACACATTACAGTCTCTATTAAATGTTAGTGAAGCATAGAGTAACAGTAAAGTAACAGTAAAGTGCCACAGCTGGGTTTATTCCTCCTCACTGGTTTCTCAGTGAGCTCTGTCCTGGTTCAGGCCACTGGTTTCTCTTCCTGCTGCTCGTTTCTCTCCACGCTCCGATCAGAGGTCAGACTGTGTTGCCTGTTAACGTCCCAGTGATCAGGATGATGAGGATGATGATGATGATGCGGTTTCAGGTCTCAGGGGGTTCACGCCGCCTCAGATCTCTTTGTGAAGTTGGGCTTGTGTTTGTGTGTTTGCTTGGAGACGGCAGCAGAAACACAGCCCGAAGAAAAGAGCAACACGTCACTGTCACTTTAAAGGGATACTCCACCCAAAATCTGTCTTCTGTGTATCAAAAACCATCTGCAGGACTGAGAATTGGCTTCAAAGCTTCCAGTCCTCATGGACTTTAAAGTTTACAGTGATGACATCTGAACAAACTGCTGCATCACAATCCAGTGTTTCACAGTGTTGTAAGTACAGTACATTTACTCAGCTACTGAAAGTACCCTGTACTTCTACTCTGCTACATCTCAGGGTGTACTCTCATTACCCTTTAATAGTGTCAGTATTATATACTATAACCACATATATGATATGTGAGCTGTGCCTCATGGATCATCTCTGATTTCTCTTTAGTCTCCATGTTGAGACGACAGGTTTATAAAAGTGATTTCTGCACATATTGAAACTTCTTCTACTTTAACACATTTGAAGGATGTGGCTAAGAAGCATGTTCATACATTAAAAGCTTCTTGTTGACCTGTCCCCACCCTGCTCACGTTCTCTCCTTGTATGTAAGAGGAAACGTGTTCATGCAGAAACTGAAACGTGCAGCAGCAGGTCTGCTTGTATTGTTCTCCTCATCTCATCGAAGCCTTCGTCTTCTTTAAAACCACAAGTCTAAACACACTTAGCCCCGTGGCCGGCCACAAAAGCCTGCTGTTCACCTCTCCCTGACCAACATGCACCCGTCATGTTTAGAAAATACCCCTGTGGTCCAAAGCACACAGCCGACTCCACCGCTGAAATAAATCTCAATTTCCCTCAGCCACTTTCTTCATTTAGCAGTTATGTAATGGACGTCCACTCAGAAACTGCCTCCTCTCTGCAGGACGATCGGGATTATCCAACATAACTCAGACGTGAAGGTCCACATGTCAGTGATGGTGGTAAAATCATTGAGAGTGACATCCTTTGGTTCAAAGGTCCCACTGTGAGCACAGATCATTATTCTCCGCTCAGCACACCCACGTCACATTTAATGGGGCTGTCAGAGGAGGCTGAGGTGTGGTCACCAGCCATTTTCCAAATAATTACCCCTCGTACAGAGACGTTATTGTGTCCAACTCCAAGAAACTAGGTGAAGTACACCAGCTCAGACCTACACACTGAGGGAGCGGAGAACACATCTCCTCCGATAGAGGACAAGAACAGTTTCAAAAGTGTTGAGCACAGAGCTGCACAGCTAACAGTGCTAAACATAAGAGCACATGCACAGAAACACAGTCACAGAGGATTAAGGATAAACCAGTAGAAATAACCAGCAGAGAAGCAGCAGTTTGGTGAAGATTGGTTTCCTCCTGTGCTGACATGTGATCTCATTCCTTCTTTCTCCTCCGCCTCTTTAGTTGTTTAACTTTCTTCTTTCCTCTCTGATCATGTCATGACCTCTAACTTTTATCCAGTGACGCTTTGGCGAGTCCAACCCCTATGTTGAGAACCACTGTTAAGGCAGTACAATGCTTTAACACAGTAACCAGCAGCTTTCATCATTCTTCTCTCTCCACGTTTGTTACGTGTCCGTTTGCTCCAGTACAAACCTGCCAGTTTTAACATTCACACAGAATGAATTCCTGATTGTTGTTGTCAGTGTTCTGAAGCTTTGCTCTGCCTGTGTAAAGATACGGTTCTTTCTCTGTGTGAAGACTCCGCTCTCGACATGGATTAATTTCTTCCAAGAATGTTGAGGAAATAAACACATTAAATCAAATGAATGAAACAAGGCCGAGGTTCACACAGCTGATGGTTCTAATGACGCAGGCACAGATTTGTAAGTTCTGTTCAATAAACTAACAAATCTCAATCAACCAAACCAAAGAAAAATGTACACAACATGTGATCTTTAATCGACAGGACATGTAGATGTGTTAGAAGAATGAAATGCATTCTGTGACCTGGTGTAAAACTTTAAGGTTTGACATAAAAACACATGACGCACAAACACAGCATTAAACACCAACTGATCTGATGAACCAGATTAGCTGGATTATTTTAGCCTGATAACAGCACATTAGTTTGGATCAGTTGCAGAACGGGTAGATTTGTCAGAGCAGACAGCCTGACCTCCAGTCCATCCTCCACCCAGACCGGTTCCCAACAGGAAATACCTTCACATGTTCCACCTTCCTCAAAGACAAAGAGCAGACGGCTTCAGACGGTCCTGACCTCTGACTCACTCCCTGAGTTCGCTCCTGCAGTGCTGAGCTTTTCCCCGTGTACAAACAACAAACCAAAAATACTTTATTCAACTGCAGCTGATCCTGCAGCAAGAGCAGCGACAACGTTTCTAACTTCTGATTTATTTCTGCACATACTCAGTAAAACATGATGAACGTGTGTCAGCTAACTGTGCGTCAGTTGGGGAAATGAACGGGTTCTTCTTAGAGGAAGAAGAGGCTGTTTCTCAGATTTTTACCTTTATCCAGTACAAGTTGGGCACTGAAGACTGCGGAGGTGAGAAAGCACCAGGCAGACTGACACCTGTCTGAGCCGACAGATACTGTGTCCAGCTCCTCCGCTGAGCTTTGTTTTCCCACCTGACGGAGGCGTTCCCTGAACAGTTCCCTGTTCTGGTGACATGGAAAGAGGAAAATCTGGTTGTTGATGCCTGAGACAGTGATTCGTCATCAGAGGTCCAGTCGTCCTCTTGGTGCTGAGTAATCTACAGGTTTCTGGGAAAATACAAGCAGTTAGTTTAGTTCAGAGAAAAAGCTGGAATAATTTGAGTCTGACCAGAGAGGATGAGGTTCACATGTTAAGTGATAAAGCACCTACTTCACTAAGTTTATTAATATTATTAAAGTTACTTTATCAAATAACTAATCACATTGAGAATCAACATTGTCGGACTGTAGATGTGAACTAAGCCTCTGTCCAGGCGCCACATCACTTTCTTCAGCTAAAGACACTTACGTCCACTTTGAAATCACATTCAGGCGTCCAACATCTGAGTCCAAGCGTGCGAGTGGACCGTATCTAAAGAAAAACATCTCCATGCAAACTAACAAAAGCTGCTGTGATCAGGTTCTGCATCCACAGACGTAGATTAGAAAGGAATCAGAAATTGATCAGAACAAATCAGGTTGCATGTGCCTAGCGGAGCCTCCTGAATGTTTCTGGCTCAGCTCGGCTATGAAGAAACTCTGTGACCCTCCCAACCCCCTCGTCCTCTGGTCTCCATCAGCGGCCTCTCGTCTCACCTGGAGACAGACAGACAGGTACCACACTGTTTTTAGCCAGATTCAGGTGAGAGGAAAAAAAATCAGCTGCCAAATATTTGTACAAGTTAGAGCAACATAATCAGTCAGAGCACTCTGAGTGTTTGCTGTTCATCAGACTGAATCATCTCACCTCAAAACACACACAGGTGAACACACACTGCAGACTGGAGAGTGAGTACACCACCTTACGTATAGGTTATCATGAGATTTTACATTTACCACCTGCTCACTTCAAAAATCACTCACAACATGTCGATTGTCCAGACAGAGAAGATTTGAGTGTTGTTGTCTACATGAGCTCAGAGAATGATCATGAGAGTCGAGGTATTTAAGCTCAGACAGAGCTACTGTCTCACACTGAGGACACCACTCTGACCCTATGAGTGCAGAAGAAAAACAGATGGAAGCAGGAGGTAATTTTCATTCGCTCCTCAGCAACAACATCAGTGGCAACAGCAGCTGAAACGGTTTGTGGGATTTAGTGAAACTGTGTTGATGTGTGTCTGCAGTTAAATGACACAGTCCAACACTGTGACAGTACAGACTAAGTTATATATTTATTAATTATATAATTATGATGTCAGCTGTTTACTCCATGTGTTCACCCTGTATCGATGAAAAAAAACTACAAATAAAGGTTTCTAATAAGTACAAATTATAGATCTCTCACCATAAACTTTTTTATGAAGGTTTTTCCCCCAGTAAGGATTAATTTAAAGTGTTTGATTAAATTCTTGTGTCATAGAGACGCGGGGAGAAAAGTCTTTTCAAACCCCTGCCTGCTGTGCGTGTCTTCCTCCATCAGAGGGTGGTGTGTAGAGGTGAGTCTGAGCTTTCTGAGCCTTCACATGAAATTACATAATTCCTGGAAAGTTTTGTTCAGTGGTGGTGTGGAAAAATTAATTGACGCTCCCTCAGCGCGCAGTTATTTTAAGACATGCTCAATCAGAGACGAGGTATTTTCTCTAAGTGATACAAACACTCAGCAGCCTCCTCCATCAGGAACTGACTGGAGATTTTCCTCTGGACTCAGAGTCTGAATAAACTGAATTGTTCAGGAGGAAATGTTTCAAAATCTTTACAAGACTCGAGGTCCCGTCTGCCAGACTGTCAGCTTTTACAGTCCACTCAAAGTTTTTCAGAATAAAATACATCACCTTGTGCTGAATTAATGCTCTGAGCAAATAAAAATCACCGTAGGTGGAGGAGGTGGAGTCTGCTTCACAGCATTCAAAGTGTGTGTGACAGGCTGAGTTTGAATGACGTAAAAAGTGCAGCAGTACTTTCAGTTATTACTTTTCAATAATTTTGTTAATTTAAGGGAAGAGTTTCAGATTTTTGTTGTTTTGATTCCTTTTGTGACAAAACAGCAGCTTAAACACTTATATTAACAACTATGAAGGAACAATAGCGACAACGCAGCAGCAACAACAGTGTAACCCATGCACCAAAGATGCAGGACCAACACACAACAAGAACAACTGCGAAATAACAATAAAAGTGACAATGCACCAAAACCAAAACAATGGCAACAACATAACAACAATACAACAACAAGAGCTAACAATGATAACGCAATAATAGCAGCAATACAACGCAATAATAGCAGCAATACAACAATAAGAATGTAGGACAACAATGCAACAACAATTACAACTGTAACTATGCAATAGCAACAATAAAAGTGTGCAAGGCAACAACAATGAAAGAACAATAGTGACAAGAATGACAATAGTACAGCAACTACCATATAAGTAAACACAACAACAAGAGGCAAAATGGAACAGGTGAAATACCAACTGAACCGAACAGCTTTGGTCTGTGGCTGCTAGACTCATTTTACCTCTGTCCTGTTCCTCAGAGGATGAACTCTTCAGAATGAATGGCTCCATATTTTTTCCTGTAGCGCCACATTCAGGACAAACTTCACACTGAAACCCTGGTTAGGTCTGTACAGCAGTTATACTGTGGATTGTCGTGATCTTTAGAGACTATAGAAGGTGCGAGAGACGTTTTTACTGTTGTTTGTTTTGTATAGTTTTGCAGTTGGTTGTTGTTATAACCATTGTTTTAGTGTTGCTAGAATTTTCATCCCTCAGGAAACTTAATTATGCCACAAACCTTCAAAACATCAATATCACTCTTCAAAAAACACGTGTTGGTTGAATTTTTGTTCTTCAGTATCACAAACCTGAGCTGATCATCAATCACCTGGATACCTGACCACCACCTCCTCTTCTTCCTCCTGTAGGAGGTCAACGAGGAGGCACAGACTCATGTCAGAGGTGTCGGCAGACAGTGGTGACAGACTAGGTCCAGGAGAAACCCCCCTCCTGAAACAGGAGCTTGAGTGGGAACCCAAGGAGGAAGCTGGACTCCTCCATCTCTTTTCCTCTTCTTTCTTTCCAAGAAATTCATCATTTCAACTGGAGGAATTAATTTAACCTAAAACATGACAACAGTGCCAAAAAACCTTTCTGGATTGCCAGTGTTTGCTGGATTTTTTCTGTTTTCACTGATGACTACAAAGATTGGTCTGTTTGAGTAATCTGAAACATCTGAAACACCAAAACAAGTTAAAATCATTCAGTTAAATTGGGACAGCAAGGAACAATCACTCAACTGCAGGAAATTACTAACATCCACCACTGAATATCAGTCAGTGTTAGTAGGCTGATATAAGAAATACAAATGAGTATCATCAGTATAAAATAAATATGTTTTGTTTAAGTAAATAATAACCAGTAAGAAAACGTGTACATGGTGAAAAACAAGAAGTACCAAAATTGAGCCCTGGGGAACTCCACAGGAAAAAGGAGACACCACAGAAGAAACAATACAAGTACATTTTGATATGGTTGACTGAGAAGTTGTGATGCACTGTGTCCAAAGCTGACCTGAGAATTAAAATAATGCACTGTAAGTGAGCAGTACTTACTTGTGAGCTTAACCATATGATTTATAGAAAATCTGTTTTTATTTTGGTTTTACTTTAAAAATATTGATTTAAAATTAAACTACACTACACAGTGGCATGTTTAAAGTTGCAGTTGAAACACTTTACGGAAGCCAAGAAAAGGTTGAAAAATAAAATCTTCAAATAAAAATCTAACTTCCCTATTAATTATTGTATTATTTGTTTTTGGAAAAGAAGCAGGTCCAGTGTTAAAAAATGATGTGAATGATAGATGCTACAGCTGTTTTTACAGCAAAGGCCATCAGATATCAAATGTAACTATGTGTCAGACAAACTGTCGTTGAATGTGTCCCTGTCATGTCACCTGTAGCTATTGTTAACTCAGACATCAGGCTGTTGTCAATGTAAACAGCCGGAGTAGATGCATTTCACAGCACACTTTCAGTTTCTGCTCTCACGGCACTGAAACTGATTATTATTAAAGTGACTACCCTGTACTTAGCTGAAACATCTGGAAGTGACAGTCCACAGCTGTTTGCTGTATTTTTTTAAATATGCTTAATAATGAACTTGCTGAACTGATTTGTGTACAGCAACTGTACATGTGCCCGTAGGCCTAAAAAGTCCAGATGGTTGTAATGTTTTAGCTTTGCAAATGCAACATCACTAGAAAGACAAAGTATTAAACCGTTCCCAAGCTCTCGCTAAACTACTTTTTGCCGGAATGAAAAAATTAAAGTAGCATGTGTTTATAATTTATAATACTCACAACAGTCTTGTTTTGTTCCCACAATCAGTGATGGAGGAAGGATAAGTTTCAATAAGTGCCAGGCAGATATTTTACACACTCTACTAGTATTTTATCATCCAATTCATGTGTGTAGAGAATCCTACTGTAGCACTGATAAGAAAATCACTACAGTACTTTTTAGAAAGCTGACCCGGGATCAGCTGCAGCAGCCAAAACACAAACTCGCCTGTTGCTGCACTGACTTCATGTATGTGGGTTTTCTGTTTTGAAACTTTTATCTGATCGCGTCAACCCAATGCGATGTCTCCCGCAGACACCAAAAACATGCAGCATGCATGCCGACAGGTATGAGGTGTGATGTGCTGGGACCACACAGGACTTGTCGCGCTCACACTGTTTCCTCTTGTAAATATTTAGAGCTGTGTGTTTCTGCTGGCTGCAGCCGGTGTGTGCGTACGTGCACACACTCGTGTTGCCTGGGGCTGCGCTTTAATGACACAGTTACCAGGAAAGAGGAACGCTTTCATGTGGTTCATACCTGTCTGCAGGTATTTCTGCAGGGGGAGGGCCGGTCGCTATGAGCCTCCTGCAGCTTCTCAGCAGCAGCTCTGCTTGGAATGAAGAAATCTGATCCTGATACTGTGGCTTTGGATTAATGTGAGTCTGTAACCAACATACAGAAATGATGCAGAGATTTGTTCCTGCGGTTCAGCTGCTTGTAAATGTGTCTGATGAACACAAAGCTTCAACACACAAACAAACACAGTCTGTGTTTCTGAACACGATGTCCAGGATCACAGTGTTTAGTTATGTTCATTTATTTGACCGAGACACTAAGTATGAATATTTCTGATCATCATCTGTAGTCACTGAACAAAACAGGAAACTATTAGTCTTGAGTTACAGTGAGGTAGGAAGCAGCAAAACAAAAGAAACTTTATTAATATGTTGTATTGCAGATGATTTTCACCAGTGTTATGAATATTGGGAGTGACTCACTGTAGGTAGTTTGTTCCACCATCGTGTAGATCTTTGCTTTGTAGATGCTGTTTCTCTGAGCACAGTGTGTGAGAGCGATTGTAGACCTGTGGACCCATTTACATGATGAGTGACTGATGCAGAGATACAGTAGCAAACAGTCTCCTCTAACTGTCACAGGTTATAAATTAAGGTGACTCCACTTCACAAATAGAGTTTTGTAATAAATAAATCACTTTTTTAAAATGAAAATTGATTTTTATTCTGGGACAAAATTAAAGCCTCAGGACAGAAAACAATGATGAGTCAGTTTGACTGAGGCCATTTGTGTAGTCTGCAATCTGAAAGTATCACAAGTCTGTGTCAAACTTTCCCTAAAAGAAATAGAACTGAAATATCTTCATCTTCTTCATCTTTTTTAAAATAACGACTCAAACTGCTCCCAGGGTCCCGTCACACTTTTCAGCCTCTATGTCATTTTGAGAGTTGAAGCTGACGTCCAACATCATGTTTGGACGTTTAGATTAGAGTTTCCTGCCATGAAGAGCAATTTGTAGTGTTTATGTAGAGACTTTCTGCTCTCTGCATCTGTCAGTCCTGTAAGAGAGGAATTATGGAGGATAAGTGGAGGAAGACAGTGACTGACCACAGGCGCAGAGCCGCAGACCAAAATGACAGAGGTCATAAAAAGCCTTCATGTCAGCAACGCACACACACACACACGTGAACACAGTAAATTACTCGGCTCTTTATGTGTTTTTCCAGCTCCAGCGTCACTTGCTGAGGTCTCCCCACTTTTACTGCTGTCATATTTAGTGCAGAGCAACAATATAGGCCGGTGTTCAGAGCCAGAGGAGGTTATGAAGCTGAAATAGCTGTTGGATGCTAAAATCAGCACAAAGAAGAAGATAATGATGATGATAAGTGATGAGCATTTGAGAGTGACGCCAGAGCCGTGAGTGACGGTCGATGATTGAGTCATTGCAAGTCAGTGGAGAGGATCTGTTGTGTAAATGACAGTCAGGAGGTGATGTCAGAAGTGATGACATGATGACGCACGGAGGTAAATTTGTCAAAGCGCAAATAATGAAATTGTGACATTTGTGTTAGATCCATGTATTAATGTCAGACTCGATCAGGAGGCTTAAGTGTTAATAACATAAATAAAAACCATCACCACCATTTATTGTCCTGAGCAGGCTGCAGCCAGCAGGTACTAAACTTGCAAAAAGGTTTTTGCCTGGTGATATAGCACAATATAAACAGTACTGTTAACACTGCATCATGTTGCAGCTATCATGCATGTTACCAAGTTTTCAATTTAGCAAATAGCCCTGAGCGAGAAGTGTGTTGGCAGACACTCAGATTGTTGTAAACACCTACAGCTACAGAGATGAGAGGCTAACACGAGCCAGGTAACCTGAGGAGGAGCTGTCTACTTTACTTTAAAGGAGGCAGGTGAACAAATGCACTTTGGCAAAAAAAGCAGCAATTTACACATAACTAAGAAGAACAGTTGAACTGGGTGAAGCCACCCCAGGCCACTGGTGGCAGTAGTGAGCAAAACAGATTACAATTGTGCTGTATTGGAAATTTGTTCAGGGAGAAAAGTAATCAGGACTCATTGGATGGTTAGACTTTCCATCTCAAAGGAGGCACACAGCCACTTGTGTTACTGGTGGATGCATCCAGGACACAGTATCAAAGAGGACCAAGACGAGGTTTCAGGTGTTCTATAAAGGTTGATTCTTCTCTATACAGTCCAGGGGCTGAAAATCTCTGTATCCAGAGGTTCCAACATCTGGTTTTGATCCCCACTCCAACACAGCTCGCTGTGTTTTGTTTGGGCGTCACACGCCTGTAGTTGTCGTCATGCTGTGATGCATGAAAGGATTGCAGAGGGTTACAAAAACCATAACTTTCCTCCTACAGAATTGTTCGGTGCCTACTCGTCTTTGCAAGGCTCTCGCTGCTCATGAGTCATTATTAACAAGTCTGAGTCAAGTCTGGAGTCAATCAGGGACGAGTTGTGTGCCGAGTCAGAAGTCTACCCTTTGGATGGGAGTGTCCAACTCTAATGTCCAAACACTGTATAAACTACCAGGACATTCTCCCATCATCAGGAGTCTTGTTTCTTCAGTTGTGTTTACTTGGCATCTGACCTGTTCTCCTCCCTGTTCTACTCTACAAACAAACTGCATGCACACTGTGCCCGGTGTAATCCATCAAACATAAGCTGAAGCAACACTCCCACTCTGCAGTCTCATCGGCTTGTTCAGCTTTAATTGTCCTTAATATCATAAACAGTGAGTCGCCTGCAGGATGTGTCGGCCTCCTTGTCTATTAGCGGCTCAGCAGTGAACAATGACGATGATCAAAGTGTTTCACCTGACAGCTCTGTAATTACCTGCACAGTGTGCAAGGCGCTTTGATTAGAGGTGTGTCCGCTCCTGCTTTGACAGCAGAAGAACAGGCGTTTTCATGGAATCTGACGTACATGTGGTTATTACCTGCTCAGGTGGGGCTGCAGGGAGTTTATGTTTTCATTGTGAACTGAACGGACAAAGCTGTAAAAACCTGCTGTAAAAAGCTGATTACAATCCTGGTTACATGTACACATGGCAGAGAAATCAGTGGTCCCCAGGAGAAACCTACCTGAGGAGACAGGTTTGTCTGATCCCCTACTTCTATTACCAAAGTGGGAACTGCACTTCCTCCATGTTCTTCACCCTGAAGTTCCCCCACTCTACTTAACCAGGTTGCTCTGATGCACTAACCCTGATTACAGTAACCTGGTTTCTCAGACCAGGTTTCTCTGACCACCTACTCAAGTCCTGTTGTTTTAGGAAGATTTCAGACAAACCTCAAGGTGCAGTTTGGTTTTCAGACGTCGTTAAAGTATCTGCAGAGAGAAGTTGTGATTTGACTTGGATGTGCAGAGCTTTCTGCAGGTCTGTAATGATGGTACTTATCTGTAATTTACTACTTTTACTCTTTCCTTCCTTCATGGGTGGCAGGACAGTTATGGAGGGGTGGAGCTGCAGGATTCTTTCAATTTTAAACGAATAAAATGGACTGTGAATGTATGAATGATGATGAAAGTTAAAAATATGTTTGTTTGAAATAAAAATGATTGATTGATTGATTGATTGAATTTGAGAACTTCTGCACATCCCAGCTGCTTTTCGGGATGAACACAGAACAAAGCTGACACAGAGGCTCTATTCTTTCCACCCAGGTAAAAGAGAACGAAGGAAATGTCTCTCTGATTAGTATTTCTTGATGTAGTAAGTAATCCTCTTTGAAAAGCCTTCAAACTGTTTCTTCTGAGCACTGCAGCCACACTCGGTCAGAAAAATCCTCACAGTAGGCATCTTAACTGTCAGCGCTGGACGTTTTTACGCTTCTACATTTCAAAAGGCCCAAACATTCACCTGCACAGTCTGCACAGATTCCAGTGTGTCCAACAGTGCAAGATAAGCAAATATACTGTACCTGGCCTCCCCGCGGCTCCTGCAGTGATCCAGAGAGTGTGAGGCCCTCTGTGGGGGCAGGAAGTGGAGCTGGAGCCAATGGAGGGCTGATTTACAGGCTGATGAGTCGAGGAGCTTCCACTGGGACTGAACGCTCTCCAAGACCAGGCAGGATTAGTTTCTTTCAGGAGGACTCTCTGTAATTAGGCCTACATGTGTACCCTGGCTGTTCGGCCTGCTGGGAGAGGAAATTTACAGAAGTGTGTGTGTGCTGGTTTAAATTCTTATAAAATCTCTGAAACAGCTCTGATGGAGCCAACAGCACAGATACTGAGAAAAGACTCAGTGAAAAGCTGAACTTCTACAACTACCATGAATCAGCCGTTAGGAGAAAGAAGAATCTGTCATTTCACCACAACCAAAAAACAAAAAAGATCAGCACCAACACAAAATACTCAAACGTACGTGGTACTAATACACAAATACACAACAGCACAGAATATAGAAAAAACATGGTTCACACTGAGCTCTTTGGTATCAGAACGTCGTGTTGTACGTTACGATCCACATGTGAACCATGAGAAAGTCTGTTCTTCTGTGTAATAATCTGGTCCTCAACTGGTGGGACGTCCCCATCAGTCTGCCAGAAGTCTGACTGTGGAACCTCTTTGAAATCAAACACTGATCCCAAAGCAAATGTCGCACATGCAGCAAAGACTCCGAATGAGGCTGATTGTTGTGAATTATATCTTGTGAGTGCAGATTGTGTGTATGCTCTCTGTGTGGTCTGTGACGCCTCCACACTTTCTCGTTTGATTCTCACGCTGAATCACCAGGTATCTTTGACTAGATCTGATGTTGTCACGCTGATGGTTCAAACTTAGCCTGGTGAATGGAGGAAAAGGTAGATTTTCATATGAAAAACACTGTACGTTAAACACTGGGGTCTGCAAATGTGATGAGATTTGACGTTTAGACCTGTAGATTTTAAGGATCAAATCTGTCGCCTCTGAGTTGACTTGTGCCGTGACAGAAACATGTGCTCACCAATATAAACGAGATGAATTAGCGCAAAGACGTTTTCAGGAAGATGATTTCAATAAAAATAAGATGAAATGGTTTGATGATTTTTTCTTTATTTATTCACCTTTACTGCACTATTTCATCTTTAGAATTTTAGTATCTGTCACTTCACAGTAGGAAGGTTTAAATCCTGGGTGTCTGACTAGATATAACATGTCCAATATGTCCATCATCTAAAATAGAAGAAGCACAATGAACAGATGCTCAGTATACTCAGTGACCCATGTGTGAACAGCACAGAAAGAGAACAGTCTGGCCTGCAGCTCTTCTAATGACACTGAAGGATTGTGTGGAAACTCCCCAGAAGCCTCAACTCAACTCAAATTTAATATGTCTAAGAACAGCTCAGTGTTTTGACACAAATAGACTCAGAGAATCACAAAGTGCAGACACACACCCAAAGAAAATACTGATAAAATACCTCGTGAAACATTTACACTTCAGCAGAGTCGGGGTGAATTCCCCCGACCACAGTCCTGTCATAAAAGTCAAAACACAGATCCTCCCCGTCCTGTCAGCTGCTACCTAAACGCACCGATCGCGCTGCATCTGCTGGAGGGAAGCAGCCAGTCTGAAGTCAATCCGAAGCCTTAAGAACAGACCGCAAGG
The DNA here is from genome assembly GCA_034779795.1 of Ctenopoma multispine. Taxonomy (NCBI): domain Eukaryota; kingdom Metazoa; phylum Chordata; class Actinopteri; order Anabantiformes; family Anabantidae; genus Ctenopoma; species Ctenopoma multispine. The sequence goes on from JAUYWH010000015.1 coordinate 15,484,507, forward strand.
AAACAAAGTGAATGTTGTGTTTGGTTCAGAGCTGAGGAGGAGAAGCTCATTGCCTCCTAATGTGTGCTCCAGCAGACAGATTTAAGTTCTGTCATGCTCTCAGAAGGAAGGAAGGAAGGAAGGAAGGAAACAGAACCAGAACAGAAGGAAACAGAAAGATGTCAGTCTAAATTATTCTCAGGCTCGTTGTTATTCTGATGTCACTGATTCACAGGAACAATGTGACTTTAATCAGATTCCCTGGGTATCACTGAGATCACCGTCTGAGCAGGAAGGAGCTCAGACGGATAATAACGTCTCTGAAACGTAGCTGGTGACATTAAGCAGATGCCACAGTCTGATCTGGGATCAGTCAGAGATCATCAGAGGTCCCCTGTTAAAACTAATCCAGAGACACACAGAGCGTTTCAGGAAAGAACTGTGCAAAAGCCTGAGGCCACTGCTCTGAACATATACTGTATATATATATATGTATATTTCTTAGTCTCTTTATTAGAATACAACTAGAAAATATACACAGTATTAACAACCACAGAAGCATTATTAACAGCTTCTTTAGGCTACAGTGAACCTGGAGAGGTCAAGAACAAAACAAGGAGTGGAAGACCTGTCAAAACCTGATCAGACAGTTTTCAGTCCAGCAACAACCTGGCTCAGCATCTGGCAGCTTCACCTGGATGCCTGAAAAAAGAAAACCTGATCAGCAATGGTCTTTGTGAAAGGAGGGCAGCCAAGAAACCACTTTTTGTGTTTCCATTAGAGGAATAAACATACGTGGACATCAGAGCGCTGCTGACATCATAATATTTAAGGCTGTGAACATGAAGCAGGTCAGTAGCTGAGGATGGACCAATCACCAGCAGGAAAATATATAGAAACCTCTGCAGGAAAAAAACCTTAATAAATAAAATGTGACATTAGAAGCTCACTGAGCTGCAGGAATGATGCAGCAAGTTAAAGCTCACTGACTTTTATCATATCACGAGCATCAACACCTGTTCCACCAAAGTCCATGAATATTTTTGTCAAGTTTAGCTGAAGGTTTACAACAAGGTAAGTGCACAGTAAACTCGAGAACAAAGAGTAGCCTCATGACCGTGGTGACATTTTAAAGTATTTCTCCTCTGAACGCTTCACACTGGAACAATCAGGAAATTCTCCAGCGCTGCTTCTGTCTTTGGTCAATATGTGAAGTCGGACGTCGAGCACACGTGGAGGTCTTTTGGAAAATGTTCCCATGATATTTACGCCTGGCTGGGTTGAGTCCTTCAGGGTCTGGAATATTTTAAAACGAAGCCTAAAACCTTTTGGCCCGCAGCCACAGCTGGAATATGGAACGGGAACACAGAAAAAGCAGAATGATGAATGATGATCCGCGGATCAATCGGTGGCTCTGATACCAGGAAAAGGATTTAAACGCCCTCCTGGCACCGACACCACGGTCAAGGATTAGGACACATCCTTAAATTACAAGTTACAGTGCTTAGATAACCTTCTTCACAAGAAAGCTGCTGCAGGAGTCTATCAGAGGTCCAGAACCCAGAGAAGCGAGCTGCGGGTGTTTCCAGCCCGAACAATAAACAGTGGAAGATTTAACTCATTATCACCTTCAGGAAAAATATTATAGGAAAAAAGGAAACGGCACAGAGTAAAAAAGCAAAGACACCTGTCATGTCAGAAACAAACAGGATCAGGATCAGGACCAGGTGTGTGGGGGGGGGCAGTCTCAGTGGTACAGTGTGTTTTGTTTCAGGTTCTTCCTCCTGGACACAGCCCCCAAAGTCTCCTTCTCTTTCAGCTCCTCCATCCTTCACCTTCCTGCCACCTGAGCTGCTCCTCCGCCCACACTCACCTGTTCCACATCTGCAGACATCCCAACTACCTCTAAATGTTTTCCCACTCATCCTGTGAACTCTTCAAATGAGCAGATTTTTTGTCCATCTTCTATTTTAAGGTGATTCAGTCTTTTCATGTGGGAGGTAGCAACAGTCTCTCACTTCACTGTATCTGCCAATGTTTATTTCTGCCAGTAAAAGAAAAGGAAGAAGCAGAATGATAATGAAAAAGTTAATGAGACAAAGAGATTCTGACTCCCGATGTTCTGCTGGGCCCCTGCTCACTGCAAACACAGTGTCAGAGGAACAGTGAGAAACAGCTTTCACTGAAAGGTTTTCTTGTTTGTCACTGGTTCTTCCTGCAACAGAAGGAAACATGAACATTCAGATACCAACAGGAGCCTGATTTAAAAGTGAGCAGTGACGAGCAGCCGGGCTCTTCGTTTCGTCTGCTGATACCAGAGTAAATAAACCAGAACAACGTTTCATCCTCTGGGAGTCATCAGAGCCACTTTGCCGATGTGGACGACAGGTTAATTGCAGATGAAGTGAGACAGCACGTGACCCCTGCGGCTTCTGTTTTTTCCTGTTTTTAATGATCTCAAAGCTTCGTTGTGTTTGTCAGAGGAGGCGTGACAGCGTCTCGGCTTCTTTACAACCATGAGCAGAGTAATTTCACTTAAAATGTTTTGTCTATTTAGCACTTATACAGAATACAGATATGATGACGTGACAAAGCCACAGAATGAAATTACATATAAACCACAGAGGGTCATAAAGCGTACAACAGTCTTCTTAGTGCATGGAAATTCATCCCACAGACATCAATTATTGACTATTTAAAGACCATTCCTGTGCAGTTAGTGCACACTAGATGCTGCACACTGCAGCTAAGGTTAGAACCTGTGAATCAAAGGAGTTTTCAGGAGGAGAAAAACTAAGATGACGTGTTCGTGTCTAGATAGATAGAGAGATGGAGAGAGAGACAGATAGATTGAAAGATTTCCCTGTAGATTCACAGACTGAAATGTGGATCCCTCAAGAAACATCCAAACTAAAGCAGAACTGAGAACTACAAACATGCATTTGTGGTTTGTAATCCCGTTGACCACAGTGAGAGCCACACAGTCGTGGCACACTTCCAGGCCCAGCCCAGCAGACTGGGAACTCTGGGAATTTGGAAGGAGTTTCCCAGAGAAGTGCGTCAGCTGGTGGGTCGGAGAGGACGCACCCTTCTGCAGCGACGGTTGCATCACGGCCGCTGTCAGCCACAACATCAAACGAGACACTGCCTGCATCCCTGCTGAAGGCGTGGGCGGCGGCGGACGGCCTGCGCTGCGTGACACATCAGAAATATCCACTGTAGCTCATTCCAGCTCCGGAAATAACACGATGCACGCCGCACAGGGCTCTGCAGGCCACAAACCAAACAAAGCTTTTACATTTTTACATTTCTTACGCATTGTTTGAGCCAAAAGGAAAGAGTGAAGAGTCAAGCTGCAGACATGGCAGCTGTATAATTAGACCAGAGCACATTAAAAATAGATGCGTGGCCTTTCTCTGCTCAGAAAAACAGAAAAGTTCTGCGTCAGCCACAGTGGAAGCCCTGCAGCCAGAGGCCCACACAGGAAAGTCTCATCATGTTCACCTCTGTAATCCCCATCAAGAACATGAGGACCCGCTGCACTTTCCCACCAGCAGCCATGTGGTGGCTGATGAGATACCTGGCTGCAGCAGCTCCGCAGGAGTCGAGCAGCTCTGAGAGACACATGCGACCACAAGGTAATGGGCATTCCTCTGAGCTGAGCGCAGAGCGAAGCTTTGAAGAGGCTCAAACCACAACAGAGCAGACCTCAGGGCCTGATCCAATCAGGACTTCACGGGGGGAAAATAACCCAGATCTCCCCGCAGAGAGCACAAAAACACCTCCCCAACAGTTCGCTGTGATTATCCAGGCCGCTCTCCCAAGGCACATGAGCGAAGCACTTATACATTTCACTGGTGTTTATTCTGTAGGAATGAATAATAAAAGTCCCATTAACATCTGTATCTTTCCAGCAGTGCTACAAACTGAACGTCTTCGTCATCAGAGCGATGACTGCTGCTGATACTTCGACTCGTCAGAGACTCCTTCAGTAAATCAACATGTCTCCAGTTTCCTCAGCAGAACTGTCACCGTGTTGTGGATCAGGAGGTACAGCGGGTGGCCCACAGTTTAATCCCTATTTCCTACTAGTCACATGTTGAAGTGTCCAAGACACTGAACCCCAGGTTCGTCCTGATGCGCTGTCCGGAAACATAATCCATCCAGTGTTTGAGCTTTGGTACCGTGGGAACGTCATCTTTAGGAGACGGGCTTGAAATTTCCAAGTTCTCCTTTTGTCTCCTCTCTGAGCTGCGGCACTTGAAAGAGAAGAGACAGATGCAGTGATTTATTCCATCAGACAGCTCCGTATGAGTTCACTGTCTGACCTAAACTGCAGCGCTGAGCTCAAGCAGCCCACATTTAACTATTAGACCCAGTGGGAAAAATGAGAGGGGCTATAATTGGAGGGACCTCCACGCTGCCACACATGTCAACATGCCCGTTAAAGTGCCAGATGGCTGCACTCTGATCCGGATTCATGTGCCTCACCTTCCCTGATTGTCTCAGAGCCTGGTGACGCCGTTTTCCTGCCTGCCGGCCTGAATCTTCTTCTCCCTCTGCTCTGATCCGCCTCAGCCTCCATCGTCGCCGCTGAAGGAATTCACATTAGATTTATTCATCAGAGCTGTGAAATAACTCATTAACTAAACTAAACTGAGGAAGATTAGAGAAAATGTGGATGTGCAGCAGAACTTTGGATCATCTTACGGCCTCTCGGCTCGAGCAGCTGCAGCCACACATCCACCTCTGAAACTCTCTCATCACTCCTTCAGTACATGAACTGATTCTGACACAAATGTCTGGCATCATTTCATAAAGCTGTGTATGCCCCACTGCAGCAGTCTTCTTCTTCTTTTTAACTTCTAAGATACACTACATACTACAGGGTGGATGAATTCTTCCATTTCCTTTTCATTCTGTGTAATGTCTGGACCTTCACTGAGTTAACAAGCCTCCATCACTGTAAAGTCTTTCTCAGTGAAGGATAAACTGCTTCTCTTATGTTTTAAAGTGAGACAGTGGTTGTGTTTTTGTCTCAGGGTGTCACTGCCGCCTTCTCCCGTGTAAAGACAGAAAAAACCACTCCTTCATCCAAGTCCTGCTGCTTCGTCATTTGCCATCTCAATTTGTTCTGAGGCTGCTAAGGCATGTCTTTTGGTTTGCCTCAGTGAAGCTGTTAACACATAGCAGATTTTTACATGCTGCCATTAAAAGCCACACTCTTTAAAAAGTCACTTTTTTATTTTTAGCATGTCTCAGTTGAAAAAGAAAAGGGAAAGTGGTTTTGGATAGTTTGAGACGTTCGAGGGACTGCCAGGGGTCCACTGAAACTCTGACTTTCAGAACCTGAGGAGCCAAATCCTGGAGTTTCAGCAGCCCAGGCTGTTTTTAATGCAAAGACGCCCACCCTGCTGCTCCTCCAGTGCTGTGTGGTGAGACAATACTCACTAAAACTGATCCACCCCCCAACCAAAAACCCCCGACCCTCCACGTGGGACCATCATCTGACACCCAGACTGTGATCTGGTGTCGTGGGAGCAGCAACAGTCTAATATGTGGGAAAATGTGTTTGACCACAGAGTGTGTGATCTGACACATCCCTCAGTTTAACTGAAGATAAACAGTCGACCAAACGTCTCCCCAGTGTTTTTCTCTGTCACAGAAACTATTGTGTTCTTCATATGAAGACGAGCTCAGGAAACTGATCAAACTAAACATTCAAGTATTTGTGTGTGTATTCACTGCCTGTGTCTGCGTAACTATCAGCATGTTTTCTATCAGCTCGGGACAGTGATGAGCACATACAGAGTTTAAGTGGAGTTTAAGTAACAGTAATTATGGGCTTTGCTGTGGTAGATACAGAGTTTACCAACATGTAAACCTTAAATACTGTGTGTGTGTGTGTGTGTGTGTGTGTGTGTGTGTGTGTGTGTGTGTGTGTGTGTGTGTGTGTGTGTGTGT
>JAUYWH010000015.1:15490549-15507922 GCA_034779795.1 Ctenopoma multispine
TGTGTGTGTGTGTGTGTGTGTGTGTGTGTGTGTGTGTGTGTGTGTGTCTGTGTGTGTGTGTGTGTGTGTGTCTGTGTCTGTGTCTGTGTGTGTCTGTGTGTGTGTCTGTGTGTCTGTGTGTGTGTGTCTGTGTCTGTGTCTGTGTGTGTGTGTCTGTCTGTCTGTCTGTGTGTGTTTCTTGTTTCTCCTACACATCTTCCTTCATGTCTTCAGTAAAATACATAGATGCACAAACTAACTAATTGCAGCTGTTATAATTTGCTCCCACTGCAGTGAAGTAGGTCTAAACTAATTCTGATGCTGTGCATTCCTGTGACTTAGCCGCAGCTCTGTTTTCATCCTGTTTGTGTTTCAGTGTGACATGTTGTCCTCGTTAAGTGGAGCAGGATTAGATATTAGCTGCCACAGCTCGTGGATCACTTTCATACTCTGCAGGTATAAGAATTTCATGCTGATGACAAACTTTTATCTGAGCTCAGGATGAATCCTCTGTATCTCATCCGTGCGTCTGATTAGAGCGACGATGATGTGGTGAAAGTCCCGCAGCCCCAGAGAGGCGTCACTGTTCAGAAACCTGTGATCTAAGCTGTGTCTCTGGTGAAAACCCCATCACTTCAATTATCTTTAGAATTTGACTGTGAAAACAGTTTTGTCTCCACACAGTAATATTTATAGCAGGGTTCCTGTTTAGTACCAAAATAAAAATGTGTCCCACACTGAATCCCATGGTGTCCAGAGACAATAGGCCATTTATTGATGAGAAAACCATAAACACGGAGTCTGTCTGTAATAATACTTTGGGCCTGGATCGCAGCAGAGAGCACTTTGAGTGACTCATGGAAACAGCCTGAGCATGGATGGGAAAAATAAGACACAACAAAGGGAGTAATTCACAATAGAAAACGCACGGAAAAACGCAAACTGCTGAGAAAACGCACAACAGATGGAGGCTGTAATCAATGCTGCAGCCCAGCTTCACATCCGCATCAGCCTGCGGGGGAATGGAAGCATCTTTCCATCTGAGCGAAGAGGAAAAGCAGAGATCAGAACGTTTAGCGTGGTTCTGTTCAGGGCGCTGGTGACGATCAATACAGGATCAGAATCTCCTCATTCACCAACCGTCAATACAAGGACCTGACCTAGAATGGAAGAGGAAAGAGAATCAGGACTCTGGAAGGCTGGGTCCACCTCATGGTATTCATAGTCCCAGTTCTGCTGGAACAGAATCAGAGTCTCTCTCACCGACAGGCCCCCACCAACTCAACATGCTGAGTCCGACTAGTGCAAGCGGTACAGGCTGATAGATGCTGGCCGACCAGCAGCATCAGCGCTCAGGTACCACAAAAACACAAACGTACTACCTGTAGTACCTGTCAGTATTTGCCTTCCTGCTCCTAACTCTACCATCTGTGTTACCTGAGAAGTAGAATCGAGCCGTCACTGGGCCTTCTCTCGTACCCTCAGGTTTCCTGTCTGCATCTCCTCCAGTTTAAAAAAGGGTCAGACGATGGAGACAACAGAAGATCCTCTGTACAGATCAGTTCATATTTACGGTGTATGAACGAAGAACATAATAAAGTCTGGAATGAGCGTTTAAGCTTGATTTGAACCCAGGGGACCCGGACAGTCCAGTGGGCAGCAGGTTTTTCTGAATTCTGTGGCTGTTTGAACCATCAGTAGCCTCCTCTCTTTACCTGACACCTGACATATGGAGAAACAGTGAACGAGCTTCCATCCTCTTCTTTCCTTGCAGAAGAGGAAGATATTTAAAACAATTTACAACCACAGAGTCACAACAAGGAAATGTGTAACGTCGCTCACATATCGATTCCACAGCACACACAGCATGGTATCGTCATTATAGGAAAAGGCCCTGACACAACCTACACTTCAGGGTTTGGGTTACAGCCAGAAAACTCTACAAATTAATAAAACTAATTCAGATCAGTTCGTTCTTCAAGTCTTTTTACTACAAAGGCCTAAATTCACAGGCCAGTGATTGTCCACTCCACTCACTCTGAATAAGAATCCACATTGTTCTTCTGGAGAAACTTATCACACCAACCGTTAAATTAATACACATGGGAAAAGTGCTGGAATATTCTGCTGAAAATCAAATTAGGAAAGTATCAGAGGAGTTTCGCAGCATAAATCACTGCTCCCTCCTATAATAAATACCTCCAGTCTGTGCAGTTTGAGACTCAGACAAATTTACTGTCCTGGAAAATGATATCAGCCAGAGGAGGCTAAAAATAGAAGAAGCCTGAACTGTGGCAGGTTTTTTGCATTAGTTTAGTGGAATTTTTAAAAATTAAAAATCTCTCGTAAAGTTAACAATTAACTTTAGACAAAATGTCAGAACTGACCAACCATAACAAACAATTGTTTCCCTGTGTTTCACTGGAGGTTTGTCGTGTCATAATATGACAGTATAACATTTTAATGTGACAAACAAAGGTCAGGAGCAGCCTGTCGGCCTCTGAATAAAAAGACCAACTGTGTTCGCTCCTTCTGTTTACACTGACACCTCGATGATCCACTGTGGATCTGATGTTCTCCGTGTTCTTCAGAACGAACCTTAATGTTCTCCTGGGTCAGCAGTGGTTTTCACCTCCCACTCCCCCATGAAACCATTTTCACTGAGTGTCTGTCAGACAGTGGACTCGTGATAACTGACTGCAGGTCCATGTCTGTTTCCCTTAGATCTTCTCTGACTTCCTGGATGAATCGTTGCTTCTGGGAAAGTTCACTGTTGTTCCAGCTCTTCTCCATGTGTAGCCAGCGTCTCTCGCGGTGGATCTGTGGAGCCCTACAAACTGTTCTGTAACCTCATTAGAACAACATCACTAAACTTCAATTAGTACAATTCTCATTTAAAACTTGTGTTTGGCTCAGGTTGGTGTTAGATTTAATGTGAAGAGCTGGAACAGTTAATTCTTCAATAATTTGTGGGTTTACATGAAAATATCACAGGTTTTCTGTTTCCGACTTTGGAACCTGCTTCTGACACTGATGCATCTGCAGTGAGATAATATCAGTTGATGTATTGTTGTTGCTCTATTTTTAACATCATCAGTGGATCGTTAACTTGTCACAAATCTGTTTCCAGATCGCTCTGCCAGGCTGAAGATGAATGTGTGTATTTATTCACTTTTAATTGTCAGACGTGTGGTTTTAATATGAAGCTTCTCGTGACAGAGCTGCTCAGACTGCGTTTAGTGTTTCTGATTAATATCGTGGCTGTACTTGATGTCTCCTTGCTAATGTGTAAAATGTGGTTATTAACTTTTCTGCTTTGTTGCTTCACTCTATGCAAATGTTGGAGCTATAGAAAGGTTATGTTACCATATTGTGTCAGAAACACAGAAACAGAAACATGTCGTTAACTTAGATTTATATTACAGAATCATTACCACATAAATATACAAGAGCTGTACAATCAAAATGTCCTTAGTACATTAAGCAGCATGATCCATTTATTATAACCTGAGTTCATTTTAAATTGATGTTTTGTTGATTTGGTCTAATTCTCTGTGGATTGTAGATAAAGTTAGATCATAAATCTGTTAAACGGCAGATAACAGAGACAGAACTTTCCTAAATGTCTCTTATTAACAGTCCAGCCGATGAAGAAAGAAGCTGGAAGCTGATTTACTGCTCAGGTGCTAAAGTCTGTGACTCCACAGATGCTGCAGCTCATTACCAGTACATTTCCTAACTCACTGATAGGATCCCTGACGTGGAGCCACATTGAAATTTAAACAGGGGTGGCTGTGGATCAGGAGGTAGCACAGTCATTCCCCACTCATTGGGTTGGTGATTTAATTCCCAGCTCCCCCTGTCATATGTTAAACCCAGGCTGTGCACGCTGCCATCAGGTTGTGTGTGAATGGATAAATTAGAATGTACCAGGAGAACAGATCTCTAAGTGCAGAGCGTTGAATATTTAAAGGCACCTTAACCCCTTAAACCCCACTCTAAACTAAATGTATTGTCATGTTTTTGTTTGTGTTGCTGAAGTTTTAGCCAACACTAAGCTATAAATGTAGTTAAGTCCTGACCCAAACCCTGATTTCACAACTTTGTAAAACGTTGTGAAAGACAAAACCTAGAATCTTAAGGGATTTGGCCAAGTAGTGGACCGGAGAGCGTCGCCCTGAAGCTCATCACCATCAGGCGTTGGCATTAATGACTCTACAGAGTTGACGGCCCAACTCTAATCACACTGATCCTGCAACAGTGAGAGTTTAAATTAAAGTAGTTTGGTTTGCCTCTGTGAGCCTCAGAGGATTTGTCTTCAAAAATAGAGACTGAGCGTCAATAATCAGGTTTCTCTTGTGCATCTAATCCAGTGGATCTCCAGGCTGATGGAGCGAGGAGGGAAAAGGAGGCCCAAGCATCAGTAAAACCTCTCTAAGCCTCTGTCTTCACAGCATCCATTTTTGGAGAAAAACTGACACAGAACTTCCATTAACATCTTGGCAGATCACGCCCGGCAATAAAGGAGGAAATGAGACTAATTATTTCCTGAAAGTAAGTCAAGTTTTTTCTCTGCGTCAAGGCTGCAGGCCTGAAGTTCTGAGGACTGAGCTCAGTCACTCAGCTTATGCAAACAGCCTCCTGCGTCGGCGCTGCTGCAGGTACTCAAATGGAAATACCTCCGCCCTGCTGCGTGGCGGTGTCCTGGTGTCCATTTCTGCTCCATCATCTCCACTCTGACTGCTCAGGGAAACCAGGCAATCCCGCGCCCAGAGCTGGAATCACTTCTGGATCAAAAACTAAAGGCCTGCAACAAATTACAGCCTGATTCTCAGTCACTGAAGTGAGACGGTAACAGTCGTTTTCACCCATCGTCAAGGGTTTGACGACAAGAGCTCAGGCTCAGATCCTTTACACAAGCACAAGGAAATGTTAGTGTGTTCACCACCAGAGAAACCCTTCAGTTACTTTAGTAGAAGTAAACAGGTATCCTCAAATGTGCCCAAGTAAGTAAATCAAAGTATTTAAAGAAGAGAAGAGAAGAAGGAGGTGAAGATGGAAACAGAAATGATTAAAGGAGGGAAGGAAAAACGTAGTGCAGGACAGAAAGGAGCGAAATGAGGAGAAAGGAAAAGTTAAGGCTCCAGCTAAGTTCTATTATTTCACAGATGCATGACAGATACAGTACAGGGAACCTGACGGGCTGCACTATTTGTTTCACAGGTAGACGCTTCAGTGCAGGTGGAGGTACAGGTGCAGCATGTAAACAGTGTCAACCAGTCTTTGCTGACACCGTTTCCCCTTCAAAAGCAGCTCTGTCACTGAGCCCGGTTCCCCTGCAGAGAAAGGTTGTGGTTCTGTTTAAAGGTTAATCAACATGTGTGAAGTGCTAAAATGTCCTCGATCAAGTCAGACTTTCTCTAACTTTAACCAGTGCTGTGAGGATGTAAATACAGATGCACTGGATGTTCTGTAAGAACGTAACAGATAATATGATCCGGCTGCACTTAGATTCACAACGAAACATAATTAGTCAGAGACACGGTTGTGATGAATCTTAGTGGACAGCGGCGTTTCCCTGTTCCCCTGCTGTTTTGAGTTTTCTTCTCCAGCGGGATGGTCAAAACCATGGAGCCTCGTTTCTGATAAAACTCTCCCTCCGTCGGTCTCCAGCACGTCCTGCAGCTGCAGCCGAGTCTCACTGTGTAAAAGTTGTTCTTTTTCAGAGCAGCTAATGAATCTGATCTAATATAACGAGATATTATGTCGGAGGAGGCGTTGCATCTGCACACGACAAACAAACAAAGAAGAATGAAATAATTTAAACCTTTATGAGAAGCGTGAAAAGGGGATTTTCATCAGATGAACATTTGTGTTCACAGACACAGTGGGTCTGAACTCACCTGATAAACGTTTTAGACTTTAAAGCAGAATGGCAGCAGGTTTTGAACAGAGTGCTCTTTTTCTGCCCGGGTTCAGTGATTCTTTTACAGCATTTTCCCTGCATGCATTGCCCTCATGAGTTGTGGGGATTTCACTGTATTTGGCTCCAGCGGCCGCCTGTCAACACGGCCCATCAACAAAGCTCTGTTTCCATAGAGACTCCCAAATAAGGGAAATAAGAAATGCAAACAGCTCCGGCAAAATTGCATTTTCTTCTCCTCTCAAGTCAATTGGTATGAACAAGAGAGTTAGGTTAAAGGAGTTGATACTTTAAACATGTCATATACACTTAAACAAAAAGAGCCGACGGTTGTTTTTTCTTTTGGCATCTGGCTGACAGTGAGAGTTATTAACTACTGAGCTCTTGTCCTGAATCTGAATCCTTCTCTCTCACTTTCTCCAGAGGAAAAGAACCGTTAAGATTATAGATTTAAAGAAAAACTAAAAGTCAGCAACTGGAATTATAAATTGCTTTGTCACAGCAATTTACTGTCATCCTAATCACTGAACTGAGCTCAACAAGTCTTCCAGAGGTTTCCAGGTGTGCAACAACAAAACCTGGATCAGGTCAGTGAAAGTCACACTGTGGTTATGGAAAGAACAGTCCAGTCCCTAAGTAGTTCTTGTCTACTGTTGTAGGACCAAACCGGCTCCAACTGAAAGCCGCCATCTTGCTTTGGCATAGCTTCGTAGTCTCGTTGTATGTAGCCTTCCTCCAAACAAAAACCAAAAAAGTAAAGTTAAACAGGTCAGAGGGAAAGTTATGGCTGTAGAGTAACTAAGTACCTGATCCACTGACCAACTTTTCAAAGTTTTTAAGCAACATGGCTTAAAGCATGATGGGACCTGCAGTCCAAAACCCAGAACATGTTCATGCCAAACAGAACAACAGCAGAAAGGACAAATCCAAAACTTTGTTCAGTTCATGTTTTGTGGTTCACTCCGTCTGCCATCCTGATGTCTTTCCAAGAACTGCGTCTCCTCGTGTCTTCAGAGTTTCAGCACCATGAGCATGAACGAATGTGGCGCTCAGATGTCCACACATGGAAAGTAACGGAAAGAGCTGCTGGTCATAACAGACGGGAGGTAAATCTATGAGTCAAAGTTTGTGAGAACTACCTGCAGGTTTACCTCTAGTAAACAAACCTGGAACCAGTAACCATACAGTAAATAATCTAAAATATACTTTGCGTGGCTCAGATTGTCTATAATACCATGATCCCATGACTTGTTCTTCTTCTTGGATCTTCTGCTCTGGTGTTGTAACATACATCAGTCCAAACATGAAGAAATACTCTGGTTAGCTTTAATCTGTTTTCTGTTCTAAACTATAAAGACATTAAATTAAGGGCTTTTGCCCCAACAAATACATTTTATCACTCAACATCCCCTGAAGCTCCCCTCCAAACCCACTTCCACATAAACCTCCTGTTCTTCTCCCCACTCAATTTCACTGCGTCCTGTTTCCAGTTCAGCCGGATTGAACACATGTAAAATTCGACTTTAAGAAATGTTTAAAGATGGAACATTAAAGTCGAAGTGACAGACAGACAGATTGAGGCCACACAGATTTCTCATTTCCAAGTTTTCATTGACATGTTTGAAAGTTTATGGATGTTTTTGATTTAAATAAAAACCAGCAGCAATCAAATGAACCACTTCAGAAACCTCGAGTAAATGAGCAGAGATTTACAACATTACTGAAATGATTCTGCTATTTGTTCAGCATCTTAAATCGGAGCTAGAATCACATGTTGCTGTTTTTAATAACCTCCAGCGAGGAGTTGTTCTTGGTTTGGTTTATCTGTTAGGAGCATATAAAACGTTTCACTCATTTCAGTTGCATTGGATGAAGATTGAGTTCTGGGGTCAGTATTAAGTCCAGGTTCACCTCCAGTGGCTGTGCTGTCTTTTTAAGAAACAGGCCAACACACGCCAGTGGAGCCCGATGAGTCCGAAACACTCACACTCAGCATTTTCTATGCATTCACAAAGTTCATCAAGGTGCTGTTGGTCACACATGCGAGCACAAATTCACAGTTTATGTGGATGATTTTGTAACTTCACCATATTTGTGCAGTCGTGAGTTTTGTCCAGAGTTGCATAATCCTGTCTGACAGAGATACCAATGATCAACAATACGACTCACAGTGACTTTGTGTCCGTCCCATTCTCTTTCAATTCAATTCAACTTTATTTATATAGCTACAATTCACAACATAAGTCATCTCAAGGCACAGTGTAAGGTTTAAGACCTTACACGTTAGATAAATATATAAAACCGTAGTTAGGCTGTACAGTTCACTGGTCTGATGCATTTGAGGTTCGAACATCCTCAGCGGAGGTGTGTGGGTGTTGTCTAGTCAGGGGTTGATAGCAGCAAACCTGAGGAGGCCTGTGTGGATCATGTCTCTTTCTGACGTGACTAATGTCTTCCACGGTGCCAAAATGATCACCACAATCCTCTCGTCTTGTGGGCTCAGAGTTATTAGTGGAGCAGAGTGTGACTTTGATTGTTTGTGTTGTTTCAGACCAAGTCGTTCTACTCTGAAGCCGACGCGTCAGCCACCAGACCGCCGCCTGCCTGGGGATTTTCAGACCAGAGGGAGACACTCCACATGACTACTCCTTCTCTCTTTTTACTGTGTGGTCGAGTAATTCGATCCAAGCCTCAGGAACAAGACAAGGCCTAATAAGTGGAGGCTGTACAGTAGCACCTACTGTAAGTTTACAACCTCTGTGCTGCTGCTGCTCTCTGCAGTACCAGATCCAGATGTTTGGTGAAGTCTGGATAAATATAGACTGTCAGGAGCTGTGAAGTCCCCGCTACATTCTGTAAACATTTTCTTTACCATAATTTGAGTTTTATTATAAACCTACAGAGTAACGAGACAGTGAAACGTCAGCTGCCCTTCAGTTGTAAACAAGAGAGCAGCTACTGAACTCAGCTCAGGCAGTTTGAAAACTGTAAATGTGCCCCATGCTGAGCACAAACCCTCCGGTCCTTCACTTATGGCCAATAACACAAAGAAAACAGCGTTAAGTGAGTGAGTGTTGCTCATTGTTAGTGCAGCCTGCTTGTTTTGTCCCACATTTGCTCCCTGATCCAGACTAGCACTGGGGCCCAGACCACGTTATCTTACAGGATGGCGTTGGAGCTGACTTTAGCTTCGCTCAGTGAGGACGAGCTGTAACCTCCCTCCCCCGAGATGTAATTTTGTTCTGTACCACTCTGACTGATGGAAATTTGCACATGTACACTGATTTTAACTGGTCATGTTTCTGCAGATCCAAATGCTGGTTCACTTCTTAAAAGTGCTTCTGCTGATCAGATGGTCACAGAGCGGAATTCATGACTTAGTTTTCAAAGTCTTCATCATTCAGATAGAACACATTTGTCTCGTGACTTCCTGTACTGGTAGAATTTAGGTTACTGCTGATTTTTCTACATATCAGGACGACTGCTTCACAGCAACAAGGTGAACATTAAAAAACAGAAGCCTGGAGAGGTAGAAGTGTGTCCTTTGTGCAGACAAGTGGAAGGTAAATGGGTGGAGGTCAGATGGTGGATGCACATTTTACTTTCATGAGGAATGAGATTACTGTACCTACTTTCCCTTGACTGTAGTTGGCAGCTGTATTTTAATTTAATGTAGTGGAGTAAAAAGTACATTTCTCTCACAAATGCAGCTTCTCAGAGTGGAAATACTGTAAAACTGTACTGAAGAACAGAGCTGAGTACTTATGTTAGATATGAAGTCAGTCAGGACGATGAGGACTTCTTCTTTAATCGCTTCTGGACCCATCAAACATTCCTCCTCCACATTTTAAGAGCTGTCTGACTTTTACAACCTGAGGCCGAGAGCCTGGACACTGCTGCAGCGGCAGCAGCAGGTTTCTGCGACTGTGAGTGGAAAGAAACAGAGGCGAGGGAGGTCACGTTATTAAAAACCGACTCCACTGCTGCTTATTATCTTGTGTCAGACTCGGCCTGTGTTTTTCAGGAGGTGTGGACATGGGAGTATTTACGAGCTCTGTTTTTAATAGACTGTTTCTTTTAGACTCATACAAATGCCTCTCCATATATCCTGACTGAATTCACCTTAACTACGATAATGGCTGGTGGCGATTCTCTGATGCTCGACTGCAGACCGTTAACATGCTGGTGTGGGAGTGTTAATCTCTCACACTTTCAGCCACGTTCCCCCAAAGTCTGGTCTGACTGGGACCTAAACTGCCTCTGCACTGCTTCAGACTCTCAGGTTTTCAGTTAACCTGCTCACCTGGCCTTCATGTGCAGACGCCTCATTGGAGAAGTTGGTGGGGAGGGGGGTAAGTAAATAACGAGTGAGCTCAGAACTGGGCAAACCGCAGAATACCACCGAGCTCCAAGGCCCAGCAACCGGTGGGAGCAGAGAGCCCGCAGGCCCTGTGCCATGTTTGGAATAAGGGAAAGAAAAATCGAAGTCTTTTTGAAGGTACAAGGTTAGAAGAATGGTTTTCGTTTATTTTCCATAATCATAATGTTGGAATGTGTAAAGGCCCCTCGATCACCTTATTAGCCAAGATGTGATGAGAGGGTTGGAGCTGAAATGACCTCCACTGTGATCAGTGTCAGAGGAGGAGGAACTGGCTCCTGAAGGTGTTTTTTAATTTGTGTTTGCTGATATTTGAAAGTTCACAGAAACACAGGAGCATCCTGCAGCTCTACACGGTTCTGTTGTACTAGGATGTATTTGTCCCTCGAGTTACTACGTCAAATAGGTCGAGGCTCCAGAGTGAGGCATGAAACATTACAGGGAACCAGAGCTGCTGATTGATCGAGTCCCAACAATTCAAGGAAAGTTAAACAATTCAGATGTGAATTTATTCAACAAGCTCTAAAGCTCAGGCCGCACAGTCAGAGGATCTGGAGCCCTCAGTCTAAACATACAGTATGTGTGTGTTACTGCTGGGCACAGTAGTTATACTCCTTTACTGACTACATGTTGTTGAGGGCAGCAGATTGACCCTTCACAACATCAGAAAGATCAGACCCTACCTCTGTGAGTTTTCTCTCCACCTCCCTGGTCCTGACTATGCAGTGTCCTCACAGGGCTTCCATCTGCACAACACAACATCTCCAGAGGACACGTTAGCACCGTTCTACCTAAGATCCCTGATTCAGGTTATAACCCTTCTCCCCCACACAGAAGAACGTTCAGGGGACCCACGATGGCAGAAGTAGCTCCTAACTCCTCTCCCTGGTCTTGACTGATCTCTCTGACTGAGATATTTGCTTCTCTGTTCCTCACAGCAGGTCACTTTGCTGCCAGATGACTAAACGTAACTGTGACACGCTGAAAACCGATTAGAATATTTTTGGAAAGTGATTTTAAATAAAAACACAAACACATCTCAGAACTGGTACAGGAAGCTATTTCAAGTGGAAAACTTTACCCCACAGTACATGAAAATATGCATGGATTTATTAAGATCTGGCAACCTGTGGTAAATGTGATGGATCCACTGCCAGCTGTGCCCAGTTTTTAAGTGAGCAGCACATGTTAGCTGAAGGCTAGAACTTCTGATCTGTGTGTTTCTCTGCATTTCTGTTTTGACTATTCTCCTGCTGGGTTCTGTCCTTTCTGTTTGTTGCTTTGTACAGAACATCTGGTTCTGGTGACTAGGCACTCCTGCACAGTTTTTGTTGTTGATGTATCACGGCCTGTTGGCCTGATGATTTTACTGATGTATTTTTGCTTCTTCCACTCAAGCACCAGCTAGTCTCTGATTGGCCCTGCCTCAGAGTAGATTGACTTCCAATCATGCAGATCACAACCAGCTGGCAGTGAGGCAATGAGCGGTTCTGTCTTTTTATTTCTGCCTGCTTAGTTTTTTGATCCCAGTTAGATCCAGACATCAGAGATTATCTTCAGCTTCATTATTTACAGCTGATTCATCAACACAAACTGAACTAACAATCAAAAAAAGAACATTCATGATGCAACATATGATCAAGGTGTTTCTCACCAGTTTACCTGCCTACTGACATGTGACCTTAACGAGTCTCAGGTTTTTTCAGTGTGTTTAATGACCCAAAGGGTTAAAAGGTGTGAAACTCCACTGCTGTCAGGAGAACTGTTGTGTGTTGTAGTGTCTGGAGATAGCAGTTTCAGACTGAAACAGCAAAGTGAACTGAGCTTTCCTCAACCTGAGCATTAAAACCATTTTTGTTTTCTTAACTTCTAACTAAAAAATGAATGGTGAGCGATAATCTGTCAAAGTGGTATAGCTGAAGAACAGTAAAACCAGATCGTGCTGTTATTGTGAAGCACTTTGAGGCTTTTGTTTTGAAATATAAATATAAATGAATCTGACCTAACATTTCGTGACGAGATCAGCAGTGAATGTCGTTGATAAAAACCACTCAGAATGAAGCCGAAGTGTAAACTAGAGGTAATTTCGTCCCCAGTCACAGTGTTCACTTGCATATTTTCCATCATTTAGTCTGATCCAGTGTCTGGACTCACTCAGTGTTTCATCAGTAAGTTGACTGACTGCTCCAATATTCACTGTTAGTCTTTCTGCAAACACTATTTACAACTTCTGGAACGTGCAGCTAAGAAAATACGAGTTTAAGCTCACCAATCCAGGTGAATCACTCGTACTTTATTCAGCCATTACATCACACTTTCTCAGCACGGACTCTCAAATGGACCTGAACACAAGTGCAGACAAATTAGCTTAAATATGAAGTGTGGTAAAGGGATAGTGATACTCGACTTAATTAGTACCTGAAATCTTCCAGGTTTTGAGCCTAAATTTTGGTCCACAGTAAGGAAAACCCAGAAAGGTTGGAGAGCAGCTATTGCACAGATGAATAAGAGCAGTGTAGCTATGGCATACAGTTCAAACGTGGCCCCAGAGTCGGCTGCAGGGTGGCCGGGCTGCTTGGCATGACCAGCGATGACGTGACATGTCAAATTAATGTCCGCACACAAACTGGGTCCAGACATGAAAAATTTACTCCACTTTGACTTAAACGAGTTGACTCTTTGGCATTTCAGAGTGAAGAAGTGTCACAGGCTGTAGCTGTCCGAGCGCTGGGCTCTCTGCAGCCAGAAGGTGGTGAAATCAATATAATCCTAAGGAAAGACTGACCAAAAAGTCACCCCAAACCAATTGGGTTTGAATGCAGGAAAAATATCTACACTTCCACATTCAATATCCACAGTTTGAGAATAGAAGTAGTCACTTTGCGGCACCGACTACAGAAAGACTTGACTGATTTATTCACCAAAGTCGAACCCAATATTTACTTGTTACCGCTGTAAAACCTCTATACAGGATGGAGAATGCACATGTCAATGTCACTATGTCAATTCGTATATACACATTAAAACGTAACAGAAGGAGGTCCCCAAGGCTCTATTCTCGGTCCTCTTATGGTTGATGTACATAGACTAGATGAGAACAGCAAAACCTTTGATATAATTAACTATAGTAAAACACAATCTTTAAGTTAAAAGCTGATCAGAGATAAAACTATAAATCACGTCATCACACAACATAAAGTCCTACAGAAATTATTCTTTCACAAAGGGGCAGCAACCAATGGTCACTGTTGATAAATTACAAATTGAACTGCATCACTCATGCACATTTTTAGCTCTTATCATTGAAAAGAAATGACCCCATGGAACAAAGTAACTTTGAAAAGTCATGTTCCCCTGATGATTTTGATCTTATAATTTATATTTTCTCCATTGCTGCCATAAACACATTTCCACTTGGACACCACAATGTTAGGGACAAATTGTCATGATAGTTACTAAGCACAATCATGTCCAACAGAGCTATGAGCTCTCTAAGACAAAACCTAACATTTTGTCCTGTAGTTGCTGCTGCTTGAGCTTTAGAACAATCCAAAACCCTCCAGTTCAGTAACATTTACCAAACATAACAAATGACTTATTTGCTCAGAGGTCATTAAATGACTCTTATGCTTCAACAAGTTCCTCTTAAACAATGACTGACTGTATAATTCACTCCTTGTTCTGACAATTAAAAGCTCAGAGTAAGTTGCTGCTGACAGCTGCGGTCAGGTTGTCTGCTGGCCCTCGCCTCAGCTTGTCAAGCCTCCGACCTCACACCCCAGCTGATCAGCAGTGTCTTCGAAACATCCCCACAGGCCACCCACACACTGCAGTCACTTGTTACCCCACTAATTGTATAAAAAGTCAGTTAATCAGCAGGCGAGCAGAGGCCAGAGCTGAATCATCTCATGTGGGCAGCCAGGAGCCAACGGGGGACGAAAGCCTTAGTGGGGCCCACCCTTCAGGGACACGTTTTGCTCCACATCCAGGAACAACTGGTCACTTTTTCCCCCAAAACTTAAAGCTAACATAATTATTGAAAGGTTGAGAGGTCGACACAGGCCAGGCTCTACCTACCTATCAGGTCACTGACTGCCTGTACAATGGAAAAGCTGCACTGAAAATCAACACACTTAATGACACCTTGGTTCAAGGTCGGACACCGCCTGCCCTCTTGAAAAGTCGAGGATTTGACCCCCTCCTCTTAGGACCCAGACTATAAACAAGAACCTGCCAAGGCATACCTGGGCCAGAGTAGCTGTTGCCTGTGAAAATCAACAGGCTTAATGACACCTTTATTAGTCATCTGCTCAGACGCCCCTGGTGGCGAGGCTCTCCCCAGTGAGCTCTGGAAACTCTGGGTCACTGTGGCCGCTGACTAGTGCACTGTTTACATACCAGAGAGGGCCAGCGCTCGGGGTGAGGACTGCCGAGGCCTGGAGCTGCAGCTCCTTACACCAATGAGGAGGAGAGGTTTTGAAGTTATTCCTTATATACAGTTTATGTACATGTACGTACACGTACGTACACGTACGTACACGTACGTACACGTACGTACACGTACGTACACGTACGTACACGTACGTACACACACACACACACACACACACACACACACACACACACACACACACACACACACACACATATACATATACACATATATATATATATATATATATATGTATATACCTATATGTGTGTGTGTGTGTGTATATATGTACATATTGTTGGATTTTTTATGTTTTTTACTATAATCATGTTTTGCTAGAAACCACAATATGCATGTGTATATATATAAATATATATAGACACATACATATATATAGATATATATATCTATATATACATATACACAGTATATATACACACTATATATGTATACTTAAGCATGGATAAATTACACAAATTAAGAGACAGACCAGACACTGGACTAGGGGCCAGAGAGTTCAGGGGGACTTGGGCAAGAGACTCTCTGTGATGTGACTGTTGGTATTTCTTGTTTGAAAGTAACAGAACTTAGTTAAAAGACACATAATGAAAAACTAAATGAGACTGAGACACAACAGTCACAAGGAGATGCATACCTGCTACAATGAAACAGGGTGACTACACACAGATAGGAAGAACCAAATACACTAAAAGTGACTAAAAAGTGGTGAACTTTGACCTTAAACAGACCCAAATAACTGTAAGGCGAAAGAGACAAAAAAATAAAAAATAAAAAAATATCAAGCCAACACTCAAGACATCTATAAAAAGAAAGAAACCGACAACAAAGAGACATAAAATGACAATACAGGTTACAAAGAGGAGAAAAATAAAAGATAATGCAAATATGTCAAAAGAGACACCAAGTAACTATACAAAGATACAAGAGGTAAAAAATTTACTTTAAGACACTCAAATCTATCAAAATGAGACACAAACAGCTATAAAGAGCCACACAGTGACTACAGAAAGACAAAATGACCATGCAAAGACACAAAACTATGTACACACTGGTTCTGTATGCAGGACCTCACAGAACCTGGATCCTGAACCACGGCAAATGTGGAAGTCTGGAGCGAATCAATCAGGTGCCGCTTCCTTGTTCTGCAGAGGTGAACGAAGGTCCAGCTTTGCTTTACCAGGTTTGACATTATAGCTTCTGACATGTTTGGGGACATTTCTGTGTTTTGGGTGGAGTTTATGTTTCAGAGAACACGATTTTCATGTGCAACCATGTCATGTTCTAAAAAAATGTAAAATGTCTGGCAGAGAATGACATCTTGTTATGAGCAGTTGTGGAAATGCAGCAGTTAAGTTTCCATAATAGCAGGACAAACACAGCAGTGCAGTATCCATGCAGACCTCCCCTCCATCAAACACTATGCAGGACCTGATGTATAGCCTCAGCGCTGAGCTCTGCAAAGCAATCAGCAGCAAGGGCAGCCGGCCAAGTCCCGTTACACGTTTATAAGCAATTAAAAAGCAATTTATCATCCTCTTCTTAAAGGTGCCTAACCACAGTCACACAGTCGCCTGGTCTGCGGTGGACCTTCTAAATGTGCTCTGCAGAGTGGCCCAGTTTTTAATGAAGTCAGCAGGGCTCTGGTTTACAGAGACCTGCAGCTCAAACTGTGACCCGACAGACAGCAACACCACCACAAAACTCTCATTCTGGTTTTACAGAAACACAGCAGAGACGAGTACACGAACATTAGAATGGAATTACAACATTTCTACATTACTGCATGAAAACTCCTGTTTCCAGAGTTGGGACAAGGGCTGAAGATGTTATTAATGTTCACTGTTAAAATGTCAGGTTTTACTGCAGAACTCAACATCAACCCCAGACCCTGATTAACCCTTTAAGATCCCCAATAGAACCCTGTTCCACACTACTTCATGCAAGACTATATTAAGTTTAAAAAGCAAATCCATGTTATAAAGACTCTTTAGGCAACAGCTCCTCTCGCCTTGAGACTAATGAAGCTCGTTTGAGCTTCTGTGTCTTTAAGACCCCCCCTTCTACACATACTACTCTGTTCTGATTGGTCAGCTTGTGGAAGTCTTTGTGTGGGCTGAACTATGCCCAGTGGAAGCAGCACTATCGTTCAGAAACAAACTAGCTGAAAAGACTGGGACAGGTTGTGAAAACAGCCTGTGAACAGATAAAAACTTTGGTCCAAGTCTGTTTCTGGATTGTAACTGTGTTAAACAGATGTGTTAAACTCATCTATCTCTGCACTAACACTCAAACTAGCACTGGCCATGAGCGGGGCAGTGGCAGCTAAACTGAGGGCAAACAAAGCTAATTTACCAGACTAAAACCATCTTCCATCCAGCCAGCATGAAAACACACGTTCACATCAAGCTCTGGGCCTCTGCTTATGCGTAACATGGACACAAAACCTCACAAGAACATGTAAGCATAATATGACCCCTTTAAAATGACATTTTAATGATGGTCACTATCATCCTGAGACCAGATGTGTTCATACTTATTTGCATTGTTTACTTTACTTTAGTTAATTTGTCAGACGCTTTTATCCAAAGCGACTTACAAGGAGACACAAGCAAATTACAATTCGGGTTCTGTAACTATGAG
>JAUYWH010000015.1:15508022-15544778 GCA_034779795.1 Ctenopoma multispine
GTGGCTAAGGTGAGGGAGGACCAGAAAGACATGGAAAAACAGACACACAAGGACAGGGGAAGACATGACACTGACACTAACGTGTTGTTAGAGCTCTTCAGTACTGTCATATGAACTTGTTTGGAGCTGACTGCTGTGAAAGGCCGTTCAGCATCTTTCTTGCATTCTTTCAGCATTCTTTTTTGTTTCTTGAAGTTGATTGTTTAGAGAAATCAGCAGATCTGGAGGAATGGTGTAGTTCTGCAGGTGGTTTTATTCATGTTTGAAGCAGAATCACCAAAGCAGTGGTTGATTTGATCATATCTCTCATTAGTTCACAAAGATTTTATGTATTTTGTCCTGTGTGAGAACACACTGCGAGGAATCAGGTGAATGTAAGTGTGCTGACATACTTTTCTTTATTTAGGTCTGTCAGACATGAAGAGCTGAGAGGCCCGTCTCCCCCACTTCTCCTCCTCCTCCTCTTCCTCCCAGTAGCCATCAGCAGGCTGCAGCGGTTTGTTGAACCAGAGCTCATTTAGTGTTTTACACACTTCTTTAAATGACTGTGAGCCTGGTCGGTTTCCTGAGGGTGACCAAACACGCCCATGGAGGCGACAGCTTTGCCCTGCGCCTGTAACCACAACACCACAACAGCAGCATGACTCACACTCAGCCTGCTAATGTGGATTCCTCTGTGTGTGGGAGGCCATAATTGGGATTAAAAACAACACTTGACATGGTGTATTTTGTGATTATGGTGCAGACAGGATCTGAAACTACCAGTAAAATTTGTCTTTGGGCTAAAATCTTCACATATTCAGAGGAAAACAACTAGACATGTTTATACTGTACACAGGATCCTCAAGTCAACGCAGTTCTAAAAAAGAAACAAGAAATATGATGTGATCTAATTTATTAGGTCCAGGGGGTTTTGACAGCATTCTAATAATTCTTTACATAAAGTTTGGAGTACCTGAGCCTCAGATGTCTGTTGGCTGCTGCTGTGTGTTTTCTCGGTTAGCGTGTGAGGTCTGAGGTGGAGAGTGGGCAGTTCTGGACGATGCCCCGACTTGTTTATCCATAACTGCTGCAGACAGAGATGGTTGTGTGTCCCTCTTCTCACAGCGGCCTGAATGGCCTCACTCAGCTGCCTCTGCTCTCATCTCAGGCCTGTCACGATGACTGATGGTCACTTTACAAACGGGGCATTTCCCCCACAGGGCCCCAAACAGCGCAGTGCGGGGCCTTTACCCACCCGCTGCACCTGCACTGAAATCATAACGTTCACTCTGTGCACAAGTCCTTATGCACAGTGTGAATTTGGGTTTGGGGAAACCCAAATCAAAACAACCACAAATGTCAAAAAGTCACATATAGTTTTGTAGCCTGTGGATTTTAGTAAAGTGATTCAGTTATTTATAAAGCTGTTCCACATGGATCAGTATTAGGGCCACTGCACTTTAAGTTAAAAATCAAAGTTTAAACTATATCTGATACAAATTACTCTGGACCTGACATGCTTAGACCAACATCAGAGTCTGATCTCTCTAATGTTGAGGTTGAGTACACTATACTGCATGTAGAGGTATTAGTACAGTTATTGTACTGCATTTAATCCTGAGAGAATCATGAATGTCTGAATTGAGATACTTTACTAAAAAACACAAACATCCTCCTGATAAATTGTATTAAACAATTTCTAAGATATTTGAGTCTGAACCAAAGTGATGGACCTATAGGCACAGTCATCCATAAAGCCATGCTACTACAAATCATGTGGAACACACCAGATTCCACAGAACATTTGCTTAAGTATTTTTAAAAAGCTCACAGTACCTCACAGCTGGACCACCTTGTGGCTATGCTGGAGTGAAATCAAACACATCTCTAACAGACAAACAAGCAGCAGAAAGTTTGCAGTACACTCATGTAGAGATGTAGCTGTGGTGTTGTGGTGTGTTCCCTCATTATGACTCTGGACTCTTCAGCGAGCCTCCTCTCCTCATCATTAACATGTCAGCTCTGAAGACTGTGTGCAGACTGAGAGCACCTTCAGAGCTCCCGTCCTGCCAGCGGCCACAGAGCAAACTGATGGTGGTCCCAGCTATGAGACCCCAAACCACAGAGGCTTTCACCCCCCCACAGACCCAGCTTCACTTCGTCCTTCTCTGACGGGAATCCACAGCACCTGCCTGGGCTATATGCACAAATAAATACTCACAGGCACACAGGTAAACAGCCTGTAGTCAACAAATACACACAGGGAAGAAGTACTCACATCATTAAATAAAAGTACCACTACCGCCATTGCAGAATACTTACTACAGCAAAATGTACTGCAGGTTTCAGAGTAAAAGTATTTGTTCTAATAATAAATATTATGTACAAGTTTATTAGATTGCTAATTCTGAAAAAACAGTGTTAAAGCTTTTTCCTGTTCAACATGATGCTGCTTTTAACTATAAATAATTTATTTATAGTTGGGTCGACTTCTCGCTTCATGCTGAGGATCTAAGTTTCAGATCCAGGCTTGTCCCGTGGGTCTGTTCCGAGTGTGCCTGATAAATAATCCATCCACAGGTGACATCTAGCAGCTGTGGTAATTATGAAATGAACAAGTGTTAAATTATTATTTTCAGACAAACCAAGCACAACTTTAGTGACTAAACCTGGTACGCTTTGCATTTTTTACTGGAACCATGACGACGAACACTCGTGTCCATTTAAGCCCCCGAAAACATTCAAAGCAAGTAAATCACAGCTAATCCAGAATCCTGTTGCATCCTGTTTCTAAATGCGTTTCTGCTCCATTATGTTTTAAAGCTTAGTATTTATTATATTCTAATAATGACTCATACCTGAGGCTCTGTGCAGAGTACTGCAGAGCTGGGCAGAGTGGATTGATTTTCAGTCTTTAGTGCTAGCTTAATTAGCATTCTGTAGATTTAAGGTAAAGGGCGTGTTAAGAGTAAAGAGTAAGGGTCAGTGTCCTTTACTGTTGTGAAGCTAACGTTGAAACACAAAATAAAGGACTTGGCCTTGACTCAGGACTTCACAGTGATGATGACAGTGTTGTCCTGGGTGGAGACAGTCATGGGTGAACAGGATGAAAAGTTTTGGGCTGAGACAGCAGCCGTGTGGTGTTCCTGTGCTTATTTAGAGTTCAGAGGAGACCCTGCATCCCTTCCTCAAAACCTGCGGTCTGTCCGTGAAGTAGTCCATGATCAGTCAGCATTCCTGGTTTGATGGTGCTAAAGACAGACAGAACTGGTTATGGTGCTGTCCAGCTGTTGTGGAGTATGATGAAGGGTCATGGCCACTGCTTTGTCCATGGAACTGTTGGAGCGATACACAAACTTTGTACGGTGTCTGGGACCACAGAGTTGTGTGTCAGTACCAGTTTTTCAAAGGACTTCATGGCCACTGGTCTGAAGTCTGTTTTTTGGGAACCAGAATGATGATGGATGCTTTGAATGTGTGTAGGACTTCTGACTGAAGGTGTCTGTGATCACACCTGCTACCTGTTCAGTGCTCTCCCAGCTCTCTGAGAGTCGCCCGATCATAACAGTTGTTAACTTTTGGAGCACCATGCTAAAGAGAACCTCCTCCTCTGCTGTACAGCAATAAATTAATGAAAGTCTAAACGAATTATTTTATTTGTTTTATTTTATTCGGGGGCTGTGTTCACCAAGTGGGCTGAGCTCTGAGGAGCTGATCTTAGAGTTTGTTTGGAGAACTGAGGCTTATCCTGACCCACAATCCTCTGTGATGCTGACGCTGTGGACCTACAGCCTTGAAGTCCAGTCTGAAGGTGGAATCTACTGCCCGCTGCGAGCAGAGGAAATAAGTTAACAGGATTCAGTCACTCACTGCAGCCAATCCAATTATGTTGTTAGCTGCAGCTCAGGTGCATCTGGCAGCGCAGGGTCAGAACGGAGAACCTCGCCTATATTTGGTGGAAAAAAAGACATGTAATGGAGCAAAAGTCTAGTGGTTTTTACATGTGTGTGAACCACAGAGACTCCATAAACAGCAGCCTTTCAGGAACAGTCACAGTCAATAAAACAAACATTGGATCTAACCTGAGGTCTGCACAGGTCAAGGCTTCTCTGAGGGAGAAGTTCAGTTTGAATATGATGCTTTTATTTATGAGACGTCGCAGCACTAACGCTTCTTCTGTGCTGACATGTCAGACTGGACTCCCTGTTCTGAACACACCACAAGTAACTGAGGCTTCAGCATCTTTTCCCAAGGACACTGTGACATGTCACTGCGCTTCATACCATCCAGCCATCCCGCTGAAAAACCTTTAATCTTTTATGTAAACATGCATCTTAGAATTCCTGACTGACAGGTCACGATGTGTTCGAGTTCGAGTTGTGTGATTTGTGTTTGTTCTGTCCTCTGTCCGTCTGAACGCAGACGACTGCACGAGTCCTTCTGATGACAGGAGCGTTGTGAAATGTTCTGATGATTCTGTCATTGTTAGTCTGGGAAAGGTTAATGAGTCTGAACATGGATAAAACCAACATAATCAAAACTACAGACACGTTGGTTGATTCTAAAACACATCCCAGAGTGGCTTACACAAATATCCGTGACTCTGATACTGATGTTGTAACCGAGTAAAAATATTTGAGGGTAGTTTTCAATCTAACACAGACATGATCAGTAATGTTTGTTCTTTGTAAGGAACATTAATTCTCTTAAGGAACGATGCCCATCCCTCCCGACCACACAACCACTGAATGTTGTGTTAAACCCTGACGACTCTCTGAATGTTCAGACATGATTGTGTTAGATAACCGTGATGTTACTTCACCTGACGAAGACAACACGTGTGCACCAGAGACACAGTCTGAGCTGCTAAACCATGAGTGAGCAGCTCCTCCTCACTTAACATTACAGCTGCTGAACACGTCAGTAAGATGCTGATGTAGCTCGAAGCCTGGAGATCTGTACAGTGCAACGCCACAAATGTCATTAGTGCTGCTGGTATGAGGTCACAGTAGAAGAAATCTCTGCGAGCCTCCTTCCAGCAGCTCCTCCTTGTGATTCAGACTGATACTGTAAGAAGATCATTAGATGAAAGTTCTACTTTCATCAGGACAGAAGCTCCTGCGCCGCTGAGCTCGATGTTCCAGTAGATGAACAGATAAGAGACACGGGAGACTCCCAACGACCGCAGACAAAGACGGAGGAAATTTGGAGGCTTCCTGACGGCGCTGGGAATAGACGGGTTTCCCTTGTTACAGACACTGGAGGCTGAGTGGGCAGCCAGGCGGCAGAAAAGTTCTCACCAGCTAAAATTAAACACTAGCTCTTACTCCAACTACTACTACTAATAATAAAACTAATGAGCCAACTGTCTGAGCTCGTCCTCGGATAAACAAGCCTGTGTTGACCTGTTCATATGTCTGAATCACATGTACAAATGTGGAACAGCAGATAAGATGGAGGTGTTTTTGTTCCGTGGTGTGACTCCTGACACAATCTGCTCTCACCACTGGAATGATCTGGTAAATCTTTATCTACCAGTCACAAAGGAGCAGACGCGCAGTTTCACCATGCTGAGTGAAAAGCTGCAGGTTGATCTCAGGGCAAAACGTTTCACAATCCATCACAATGTGAGGAATTGAACCTGTGTCCGACTGTAAACACCATCAGTGACTCCAACACGCATCGCCTGAAAAATGACTCCAGTATTTTTACACTGGACATACAGAAAAACAAACGTGACTCATTTGAAGGCAATAATATTTTAATATTGATAACATGTAGTAGTATTAATTAGATTTATTTAATTCATGTTTTCTTTTTTATTTACTTTTTAAATTTAATTTCACATATCAAAATGTGTGCTTCACATTCATACAGGACATACTATCAGTATAAATTCTCATAATTGTGTTCCTTTTATCTTACTTTAAAAATATTCATTTATTTCATAATAATGTGTGATCATGATGGTTTAATGAATAAGTAAGTTCACGGGTTTTGTCCTGTTTCTCTGACTATTGAGACATTTTAAGGTTTTTAAAGATGTTTATAAGAGTTTTTGTTTCTGAAAGTGAGAAACACAATAACCTACAATATTATAAATAATGATTATAATAATCAAAGAGTGTATTGCAGTGGATTGTGTGTGTGAGTGTGTAACTGGCTGCAGATCAATAGTAACATCATTCACTGACGATGTGAAGTGTTGAAAGCGGGAAAACGTGCGGTCTGTGGTTCTCCTTTAAAGATAAGCTATTTCGCCATTAGACAGAGTGGCTGCAGTGTGTGTCAGCCTCATCGTCAGGAATGTGTGTGTGTGTGCAGCCTTGAGATGTTTCTAGAACTCTGGTATGCATTATTGTAGAAGACGAGATCAAGGAGCTTTTAATCTAACGTGACGCTTAACCAAGTTGTTAGGTAAGAAAAGCAGCAGCTTGTTACCACCCTGAAGAAAAATGTCTTTTCTCCATTCAGAAGAATCAGGTCACAGCAGCAGCAGAACAAAAAGTTTTTAACCCCTCACGTCCTTTTTTTTTACTTTATGAAGGGATTTGTGCTGATCGTCTCTGTTTTGAACACAACTGTGACATCTCAGCCACAGACAGTCCAGATTTTTTCACTCACCGCTCACTGTGTCACAACCTTTAGTTCTGGACTCACACCCATCCAACTCTTTGCCAGAGCTAATCCCAACATGCCCAGCAGCACCCAGCAGACGAGAGTTCAGACTGAACAAAGCAACGCAAAGGAAACTCTGCACAGAAACGAGGTGACAAGTTGTCATAAAGGAGCCTCGGCTTGACTGAGGAGGCAGGTCACCTGATCTTCTCTGGGTTTCTCTGTTGAGGCCCTGTGTGCACAGTCCTGCACAGTCAGGAAGCTGGGAACTGGCAAAAGCTAGCATCAGAGATTTATCACAGCAGGACAGCCTAACGTGAAAGGTCAGTGACAGATGGAAATTAAGATTATCCTCCCAGAACATGCAGCCATAGAGCTGTAACCTTGTTCTGCATGTTGTTAATTTACTGTGTGGTTTATACAAGCTGCTGTTTCCAAAAGCTGCCGCCGCCATCGGAGCTCCGACAAGGCTCAGATCAGCCGACCCAGGTTAATTAGCCAGAGCTCTGCAGATATGTTTAATCTCCTCCTGACAGACTCCAGAGGAAACGAGTTCATATCAGCGGCGTCAGGCAGCAGCTTTATGATTGGACATTAAACGAATTCAAAGTCATAAAAGAAAATACGACTTCCAGTGAAAATAGATTTTAGAAAACAACAAAACACGACAATAAAGTTGAGACAGAAAGATGTGAAGAAACTACGGCAGATGTGATGTTGGTGTGAATGATGAGACGCCCTGACGCTGTTAAAACTCATTCAGCTATTTAATTTAACGGCGTAGCACGTCTGACTGCACTCTGGTTTACAGAGTCCTTAATCTTCTTGGTCCCGTTTGTTTGGACAGAAACGAGTTCATCAGTCTGCAGGATTCAGATTTGGGTCCATGTTCACCTGAAGCAAAGCAACACCTGGCAAGATCATGCATCTCTGTGACAGTACAAAGACTACTGTGGAATATTCTGAGAAACTTGACTCCTCTCTGCACACGTCTACGACCCTTTAATAGGTTTATAGTGAAAGATTAACTGGAGCATAGCTTCCAAAGAACTTTTTCATGTGTTCATAGCACTGGAATCATTGTGCCCAGGTGAATGTGCTGTGGATCACATGCAAACTAAAATAACGTTGTGCACATCATGTAAATAGTTTCATTCTGTATATTTCCATGATGTGCACATTATTTTAGAAATCATGACAGGAGTTTGAGTCTCTCCTGAGGTGACATCAGTGTGATGACATCAGAGAGTGAGCAGATCTCTGCAAGTCAGCACAGTCACACATCCGGGTTTTTGCTTTTGGTTTGAAATCATTTGTGTTGAAGTCATTTATTAATTGTAAAATTCCAGGATAAGATTTGAATGATCTGAATTAAATAAAGCAGTAAAGAAAGTCGATGGTGCTTTGTTGGAGCAGCGCGACTGGTCAACAAGCTGCATCATGGAATCAACATGTCAAACATGACATCACCTCACTGAGGCGTCTCCAGGCGGGTGGAGACGCTCTGCTGTCTCTTCACTCTGCCCCCCCATCAGTTACCATGTGTGAAACCCCCGACCAGAGCAACTCAGATGTAAGCAGTGTAAACACAAGTGCGACATCAAGACAGAGTGAAGTCACTGCAGATACTGATCACACACTCCTCCCTGTGTTCAAAGCACACAGACACACACACCACGTACAAACTGGGTTTCCACCCAAATCTGTCGACCACATTTTATGTCAAGTTTTGATGTCACACAAATACATCAGGGGTGGATCACACAATAAAAACTTTCCAATTGTGGGTCATAGAACAACTACACACAAAATGAAGTACAATGCAGTAACTTTACTTAGTTTACTCAGTAATGCTCTATTTTTTATTTACATATTTGTGTCCTGTAAGACTAAATTCTGGGCCCAGTCCTTTTCTTCGTGTTTACAATAATAAATAATCTTCCTGCCAACCTTCATGTCATGACTTAGAATGTGAGTTACATTTGGACACGTTTGCATATAGGCTGTTGTTAGTTATTAGTAACTTTCAGTAATATAGACATAGGTGTCCTCTAGGGGCAGTGTCATTTTTTCTTTGTCTTTTCCTTTCTGTTTCCATCCCACCTGTCGCTTTTATGACATTAGTTACTGATCATCCATTTTTGTAGATGTTTTTAACTTTATTATGTATATATTTTATTGTTTATTTCCTGCATTCACATGTTTCCACTGTTGGCCACAGATTTTATGTTGTTCATTTCTATGCAGATGATATGCAATTTTATCTTCCTGTCAACACATTGTTGAATTTTCCATCAATGAATTCTAAAATAGTTTTATTTACTTGTCAATAATCCAGAAACGTGCATATTTTAATTTACACAGTAATTTAAATTCAGTACGTTTCTTGTGGCGTACCTCATGGCTCAGTTCTGGGTTATGTTCATTTCTCCATTTTCATGATTTCTATTTGGTCACATGACTGGAAGACATGTTTGTTGTGTATCTTTCATCGTTTTGCAAATTACCTGGACTCGACATCAGTATTGTAGTACACCACATATGTCTTCAAAGCTTTAAAACACAGATAGGAGATGTGTTGGGTAACTAAAAGTTTACATTTTAGTTTTTAGACTTTTCCTGTTGTGGTTGTTAGCAGTAACAGACTCCAGTCTATTGCTCCACTTCTGAAACCTTGCAGAACATAATCAGTGAAGCGGGTCCGGACTCTATACTGGACAGTTGAGCGACGAGGTGTTTCCAGTCCGTCAGAACACTGGCTTCTGACACACTCTGCTGCTTTCTGCCTCCTCAGACTCCTGACTGGGAGTTGTCATCTCTCAGACCTCCTGAGAAGCTGCTGTTGCCTCCAGCTGGCACATTTCCCAGCAGTCCCTCCTTCAGCTGATGTCTGGGGGGTCCAGATGCTGCAGAAACTCTCTAAGGCAGTTTGAAAAACTTCTATGTGAGGAATTTAAACTGAAAACTAAAGTCGCAGGATTAGTGTAACTGCTGAATCATTAGGATAAACCTCGCAGTCAACTTTTAAAAGGGCATCAAGTACAGTTTGTCCTTTACAGCCAAATCTGCGACAAATTAACTTCATATGTGGCTCTACTGCTTCAGGAGTTACAGTTTATGAGGTTCTGTTGGTGCCAATAATGTGGTACAGTATACAGTACACAGATTTATCCCAGAATAGACCAGATTACTCTTGTCTCTCTTTTCTTTTTTTACTTTGTTTGGTTATAAAACCACCAACAAACAGAAACAACAGATCACATTTAGCACATTACTGACATGTGAAGAAAACAGCATTTAAACATTAACCTTGTATATTTTGAGACTAAATTTCTGACCAGCTGATTGCTCCCACATACAGTCTGACATGCCCTGTCTTTTTATTCTATTCCTTCCAGAATCTGTGGCCCAAAGACTGGGTTCTGTTAGCCCTCACACAGAACTTTAAGGAAGTTTAGGGGCTTTAGGCTAATTAAGGCTTTCTTATGTAAAACTGAACCATACTGTTTAAAATAAAATGAGTAGAGCATAAAGAATAGTGAAGAACAGCTAGATGTAATGTGCTGTACATTAGTGCTAACTAGCAGCAGAACAATGGTGTTTATGTAACTCCTACGCCTTTAACATGCATCAGAACCTGGGGAGTATTTTAATTTTTTATCTGGGGTCTTAGTACTAATTTGAATTACACCATTAATGTGGCCATTAAGTACATAGTAAGACTCTTGTGCAGGTTTCATATATGATGACGTGTGGTGTCGAACCACTGCCGCTGCAGAAACTGAACACGAGCCAGCCCACAGTCAATCTTCTGATCCATGACATTTGAGCTGTACATTTGAGAGAGAGATACCAGCAACCTGAGGCAAATTCCTCGTGTGCACTGACATACTTGGCTAATAAAGCAGATTTGGATTGTGACAGGTCTTGAAGGTGCCGACTCCAACCCTGCGCTACTGTACATGATGTGACACGCTGTGAGCCACAGAGCTGTGGTGAAGGTGGAAAGCCGCATTTAAGTTGAGCACTGTAACGTCATGGTGCAGCACTAATATAAG
Organism: Ctenopoma multispine; assembly: GCA_034779795.1. Lineage (NCBI taxonomy): Eukaryota > Metazoa > Chordata > Actinopteri > Anabantiformes > Anabantidae > Ctenopoma > Ctenopoma multispine. The sequence continues at coordinate 15,518,681 of JAUYWH010000015.1, forward strand.
TGACTCGTTATAATTTCAAGATGCAAAAATTTGAATACCTACAACTGCAATTTCAAAACTCAATCCCAAATTCCAACAGGAATCTGAGAGGCTGAGATGCTGCAATCTCAATTGTTCATTTACCTGTGATAAACCTGCAGGTCGTCTCAGGTGAAAGGTGCAATGATCGGGGCATCCAGCCTGGTGTCAGGACGAGTGAGTACTGCACACTGACAGGTTTTAAGATGTTTTATTACACTTGAGAGAAGTGGGGAGAAGCGTGGAGGTGCAGGAACAACTGGACCTCCTGATCGACGAGTGGATGTGGAGAGGACACTCAGGTGACTATAGCAGCCAAGAAAGGAAGAGAGTGGAGGCTAATATAACACTTCTCTTTGTAGGTGGGAGAAGTGACGTGAGCAGGCAGGGATCAGTGAGCCAAAGGGGGCAAAAAGGAGGCCTCCAGGACTGGAGACTTCCACGAGGACACTGGAGAGAGAAGAGTGAGACAGAAATACTTCAAGCCAGGCACCAAAACTTCTCTTACTTCTCCTGTTCATGTTCAATCTAAGATGTAGAAGAAACATCAGAGGTCCAGACCAGGAAGGAGGGGCTGTTTATACAGGGGGGCACAGGTGAAGCTGATACGGTGAGTGGGGACACAGGAAGGACCAAACAGGGAGAAATGAGGATTTCAAAATAAAACAGGAAGTTCTACTTGTGACCATGACTGCCTGGCACAGACCCATCCCACCTGGTCCAACAAAGCAGTCACAGTGACCAGTAAAACCAGCAGTAAACCAGCAGTAAACCGGCTGCACATAAGCAGTCCAGACTATAAATCAGAGAAGGTGAAGATTCTGAGAACGGGCAGAACAAATGAGACGTGAACATGGATAAAGATCCAGATGTAACGTTGTGTTCTCACAACAAGAACATTTAATGACAGACCAACACAGTTTTCACAGCAAACTGTTCTTCAGGGACAATAAAGATTTATTTCTCTGCAAAGGCGTGAAGGAGATTCTGGAAAACAGTCCATCAGTGAAGGTTCACAGAGTTAAGCCAACTGGCTTTGCTGGTCATGTGGTCTTGGAGTTTCACAGAACGGTCTCTCCTAGCTGGAAGCTACATTTCTAGCTGCAGCTTCAGACAGCTCTGAAAAATGTTCACTGTGCTTCTCCAACCTTCTTCTTTCATCCTATTCACCCAATCAAAGCATGTTCAGACCTTCTACTCCATGTCCTCTCATTCATAAACTGACCACCCAGCACCACCGGACTCAGGCGCAGGCGCCCTGCTGCAGAGCACGGAGTTTGACTGTGTTAATGAATCACATTCATCTCATAGTGATGTGGCAAAGTTTCAGGAGCTGTGGAGACCACAGACAGAGGCAGATTTCATGCACTGGTGCCACTAAATGAATTATCAAATCAAATTCATATTCCAATTCAACAGGATGTAATTTTTACTTTAAGCTGCACTTTCAGGAGGAGACATGAGCAAATGAATCTATGGGCATCACAAGAAACCTTTGTGTTTTTATCACTACAACCTAACTAACACAATACAAAAAGTCTCCAGGATATTACTTCACTACATGAGAGAAAAGACATGATGCTGGATTAAGGCCTCAAATAAAGATTGACCAAACCTTCTATCTTCACGCACATAATTCATCTAGACTCTAGTCCTGATACCACTAAATGGAAATATTAAATGTGATTATGTCATTTAGCCTCAGTAAGAACGATCCTGGTTTGAATCTTTTCATGGCCTCATGTGGCCTGTGACTTCATGACTTTGGAGGAAGTGAACAGATGAATCTACAGGTCAGTAGGACATATTTGGGATTTTTTAAACTCCGGCAGCTCAGTTTGAACAAAGTTTGGACAAACAGCGTGAGTCTGTGGAGACTGACCCACTGATGAATCCGTGTGGTTTCTCTGCTGATCTGGTCTGAATGTGAGTGAAATATAAGCTGTGTTTCAGTGTCTGCTGGTCTGAGATGTGACAGCACAGAGCTGTGCTGGCAGACGCTCTGGCAGTGTTGGTAAGCCCCGGCTCACTCTGAGGCCTCTGACGTGAGCCAGAACTGTATTCCTTTCTACTTTGGTATCATAACAAGTGAAGCTCTCTGGGTTTACAGCGACACCACAGACATTATCCACAACACAACGCCCACTGCTGCTTTTAATAGCACTCCTGTCACATGTGGATATTCACCCGTGAGAGCACCATGCTCTGTCATCGACATTACAGTAAGCAGCATCAGGGACATTCAGGAGGACAGGCGAAGCTAATGTGATCAAGACCGAGAGTAATTCCACTAAATGAGAAACACGGTGGAAGAAAAAATGTCCAAACGAGGCTGCAGGAGACTATTGTGTTGACCACATGCAAAGTTCCCATGCTGCCCTGGGCCTCGTCCCACAGTGATGACACAGTGGACTCCACCAGCCGTCCCACGCCGTCAGCAGCCTATCAGATTGTCCGAGCCCACAGACGGCTCACGCTGACATCACGCTGCCTCAAAAACAGAAAATGCAGATTTATTTAGCGGCGTGTGGAATCCCGCCTTCGTCAAACAGCCACCACCCCCGCCGGTGTTACAGCGAGCAGGGGCCAAACGCGGAGTCAGACTCACAGTTCTCTGCTCTGTGTTTGTTGGCAGCCACCGAAGCCATTTGTGGCCGTGCCTGAGGTTTAGGGAGCAGTGGGGGCTGCTGGGAGCTGACACAGAGAGTCTGGCGTGTGTTGGCCTCCAGCTGGAGCGAAGAGGAGAGCCTCAATTAGCCCGGAGGCCCCCCGGGGCCAAACACCAGCTACCGTGAGGGGGGTCGTCGGTGAGGACAGAGGCGTGCTCAGTCATGTGACCGCAGGTGGACCTGAACCAAGAATGTCACACAGAACGAGCGAGAAAAACACGCTCGCTGGGGAAGAATAATTTAGAGGTAGTACTCCTAAAGAACTGATTTGATCATTGTGGCCAAAGGTCAAAGGTCAAGATCACTTTGGCCTCATGTATGTCCTATTTCATCACCTGGGGAGAATTTGCTCACATCTAGCACAAAGTGATATTAACCTGGAGAGACGTGGGAACAACTGGACTAAGCTATTATAAAAACTTTGATGGTGAGATCCGTGTGTAGGGTGGGAATGAAGGTATCTGAGGTGTGGACCTGCTCCTGGACTCCACATTTATTCATCTCCACTAACAACAGAAGAGTTTGACTTCTCCTGCATACATATTCACTCACCGTCCACCTGATCAGTTTACAGCTGCTCCGCCTTCAAAGTTAAACTCTCTGTTCTACCATCCGTCCGCTACCTGTACTGATCATGTGGGGCAGCACCAGCTCATTCAGGACCTGAGATGTTCAAGTATTTGATTATGAACCTGCTCTCACATTTGAGTTCTTACTTTGGCTGCTGGATGTTCACCTTAGTTTGATATTTCCTACATGAGCTCACACGACTCTGCACTAACGTGTTCGTATCATCTCGTACAGCTCAGGAATCATGATGTTCTTTACGTTCTTCTCAGTCAGATGGTTGCTCATGAAGAACATGTATTTCTCTCTCTGTGACATGTTTACTGTCCTGTTTTACAGTCCACATGCCATCACGCCAAACAGACCAGAGGGAGTCAGGCAGATTTATGCTCATTACCCGTCGCCCAGAAAAGTTCTTTTTTAATGTTTTCAATTATTTCTGCATTAAAAAAACTGAACCTGGCTCAAACTGGGATAATAAAACCCACACAGGTCAATAAATACTAAACGCCTCTCTGCTGACAGTAAAAGGCTCATGAGAGTCCACTGTGCCGCCCCAGACTGAAAACCTGCTCGTAAATCCAACAAATGTCCTCTACTGACCTTTAACTGGTGTTTTTCACAGATCATGAACTTCTAACAAACACAGTAGATAAAAATCCAACGGATTAAAAGATTTACGTCCCATGGTTAACAGATCTTTCTTTACATTCAGAGGCTGAAAGATGAGCGTGAATCACGAAACCAAACACACGGCAGAATTACTGGTACCAGTCAGCTGTTTGTTATATTACACAATATTTTTTATTCTTTTCTCAGGTAGTACGACTTTCAGTCCCAGCATAAAGTTCTCAGTGAAGGTAGAAGTGTGTGACAGTGATTCATCCAACTGTACATGCACCAGTGTAAAGAGAGCGAATAGTTTCTTTCATACTCATCTGTCGGTGGTTTTGATCTGACTACATGAGAAACTGATTCACCACACTGGCTTATTTTTTCTTTTTCTCCTTTCTTTTTCTTTTTATTATTTATAATGAGGATTCAGTGAAAACCTTTGACGTTTGTTTTAACAACTACTGATCAGTGCTGAATCATTGATTTTCTGACCCCGTGTGGCTTAATACTGTGATTTAAATATAAAGTAAAGTTCTCTCCCTCTGGTATAGGCTGTGGTTAACAAAGTTATTTTATGTGAATTTGTAAAAATAATTCTGTATAAAACCACTGCCATAATCCTTGTTACGTGTTTCCATGTAAAGTTTTCCCACCTGCTTTCTGCTCACCTGCTGTTATGATCCTCCACTCTGGACATACAGTAGTTGTGAGGCGTCAGTGTTTATCAGAGCTACAGAGGAATTAAAACACACCGAACGTGCACCAAAGCACATTAACTTTAGTTAAAGTTGTTTCCATGCAGAGACTTTTCCATCGTTATGTAACACACCTGCACACTGAATCTAACAATACACAATAGTCTGCAGCTGCCACAGTCAATCACAAGTGTAAGTCCTCACCTCGGCTGCAGAAACAGGCGTCTCACAGCCTATTTATGAGCTTTCATCGATCATTACATATAAAATCATCTGAAGACTCGCTTGTGGTCGAGTAAATGAGTCGTAGCAGGGGGCTGTTTGTCTGGGCACTGAACAAGCATGAGCTCATTCTCACAATGTCGGCCTTGTCGCTTGTCACTGAGAGCTTTTCACCACCGCTGCAGGCTTCATCATGCTGCACCGTCACGGTCAGGCTCCAAGACTAAATCACTATTCGATCATGATCCTGATCAGGGACGGGGGGGCATAGGTGAGTTTTTTTGCACATTTTGAATTTAAGCATAAAACCAGATTGGAAGTTAAAAAGAATTCACATTTCTGTTTCTGTACTGATGAAAGAATCCACAAACTGACATCTGATGCAGTTTCAGATATTTGGCTCTGGATTTAGTGACTGATAAAGACTCTGACTGTTTAAATGTTTGGAAAGACTGAAATAAATTCTGAAGTGACTGAGAGCTTCCAGCCGTCTGCATCACATCTCGGTCACACTGATTACAGTTACTATAATAAAACCTCTTTCTAACTTTGGGCGTGTTTGACGTTCGGGGTTGATTTTGATTGTCTCTCTGCTGCTCTGTGACAAACTGGAGGAACTCCACCGACAGGGAGGAATCCTGCGTCAGAGCGTTACTCCTCCGGCGGGAAAAACCAAACACCCTGTGAGCAGCGAGCTGAGTGTGTCTGAAGCTGTGAAGAAACAAAACCACGACGTTGGCTGGGCTCAGATCAGTCTGGTGTTCCTCCACCGTGACTCTCAATCTGCTCTGTTATTATAGCATTATCCAATCAGCCTCGTCTGGCCCCGAGAGATTTACCCCCGTTTTTACACAGCTTGTTCAGCTCCCCTGAAATCACCAGAGGTCAGAGAGCGAGACGAGCTGTGATGTGCACGCTCAGCGGGTTAATGAGGCAGTCACAAAGGTTTGCGGGGAGACGAGTGGAGTCACTAATCAACAGAGTCATTTAGAAATAAGTAAAAACCTGTGGTGAACATTTCAGTTTGTAGTCGAGAAAAAGAAATGTTTAAATGTTTCTATCACAGCTGCAACATGTTTTTACAGATACTGAAAATGTACTTCAGGGCTGTGGTATTCAGGTCCTTCAGTAAAACTACACTCAGCAATCAACATTTATTTAACAGCAGCGCCTCAAAGTACCATGAGTAAAAGTGCTGTTTGAATTACTTCTCCTATACAGTAGTTTGTTTCCTTAATTGAGGAGCTGGAGGGAGATTATTCCTGGGGTGTTGCGGGAGACCCTGAACCAGCAGTTGTAAAATTCTGGCTACGTCTCTGTTGGTGTTTTCAACACTGCAGAAAAAAAGTGCTTTAAACATGTGTCAGCTCAGCTCTTTTCTAAATCTTTAAATAAAAATGTAGGTTTTCTGATTCAACCTTCCTCTCCATAATATTTACTGTGGATGTGTGATGAGCTGTTTTTCTTGTGGCTGCTCTACTGTATTTTCCATGTGCAAAGGTGTCCTCGGAGATTAAGCTCGCCTACGAATCTGTAATTCCAGCCGCACTTCTTCCACTGCAGCGCAGGGACGCGCCAGGCAAACGGCTGCAGAGGACGGCGCCAGCACAATGTGATTTTTCCAGCTCAGAATGAGGCTGAAGGAAGGTGACTGTGAACACCAAAGTACAGATATACACTGATGAATGTGACGGAAGCCGCGTCAGAGCCAGGCAGCGATGGCTGCAAAGTGAGATGGATGTGTTAGTGTAAGAGGCTGTGGACAGCAGAAAGCAGCTGGAGAGCCAATGAAATGTATAATTCTGCTGTAGTGGAGCCGTCTGCCTGGCTTCACTTGAAATGTCTTCAGTTAGCTTCAATTTCCAAGTTGACTTTCCGCCACACGAAGCAAATCAGACAGCTCACTCTACTATAAATAGCTCTATAAAACAGTTCTGCTAATAGCAGAGTGAAGCAGACGTGTGTTGGTTTAAGTGTGTGGAGGCAGGTCGAGCGTGTCCACAGTGACTTTCCATGTGTTGTGATCTGAAAGCAGCATCACTGCTGAGGGACCTCGAAGGTTCGTTAATGGAGCGACACAGGATTAGATTTCAGCTATTTTTTAATTCATGTGCAACATAAAAAAAGAACAGAACACAAAGAGGAACCACTGCAGGAGAAGCGTTTTTCTTAAATCTTATCCTCACGTTGATCATTAACAGACTCACTTCATTGATTAATTACTTGTAAGTTGTTTCCTTACTTCACTCTGCTCCTTCTCTTTCCTTTTCTTTTTGAGGAGCAGGACAGTACAGCAAGAGCCTGTAACGGTACCACTGAAGTTCACGGTTCATTTATGTTGAGTCGTTTTTCTTGTGTCCAAGTTGAGTCGAGACCTACAGTAGATTTACTTTCTCACTGCTCATGATGCATCTCCTGAAACACAGCTGTCCTTAAACAAACTGATTGTTTGGGGTCTTTTAGGGCCTTTAGACAAAGTTCACATCAAATCATTAACAAGTTAATGACATTGTTCGGTTTCTTCAGGTTGTTTGGTTCAGGTTTACAAACCTGTTCTCTGATGGTGGAAAAGTCCTTTGTGTTGGACTTGGAGGTGTCTGGTCCCCTGGGGCCCCTGACAGAGCAGAGAAAAGGCCTTTGCCAGGTGTAATGTTGATGACTGAACAGTATTAACGGTATTAAATTAAAACTTCTGCTTTTAGCCCATCCCCTGGGGGGGAGCAGTGGGCAGCCACAGGGGACGCCCGGGGAGCTAGCGCTGAGTGTCTCGCTCATGGACACACCTGGTGTGGAGGATGGGCTGGGATTCAATCCTGCCACCTTTTGCATCCTAGTCTGACGCGTATCCCATTGAGCTACCAGGCCGCCTCAAATCAACAGATTATTTCTTAGATTATCTTTTTAAGGCCCCAGGATGAACCATCATGTCTTGTTTGAGTCTCTGACTCTTCATCTTTAATCCTCCAGCCACTGTCCCCCAGACTACATCTCACTGGATCGACGCCACAAATCTTGTTCTGAAATGATTCAGAAATCTATGAACAAACTGGTTTCACCTATTTTACATAACATATAGCAATAACCACCACAAATCGCTGATGTCATCGTGTCTCTCGTGTTGCTGCTGATTTACGTATTCAGAAGAGCGTAAAAAAATTATCATTACTGGAACTGTACCACAAGAGAGATGTCATTAAACGTTGGTGGACGATGAAGATATGTCAGCTGTCATTTGATATGTTCTAGCATGAGCGAGTTGTGGTCCTTTTTTTTTCGTCTTGTTCTTTGTGTTTTCGTTTAGAAACTATTTTTGGGCCTGAAATGTAACTGAATCAAATTATGTTTCAAAGTGAAACCATATTGGGGAGCATAGGAGAGCTGACAGAGGGGATCAGCACTAATATATGCTCACTGAGTCATGGAGGGGGGGGCGGATTCTGGGAAAAGAAACAGACGAATATAGGCAGTTCTTTAATGCCACACACTCACTCATAACCACTTCTATGGATAAACATGTTTTTATTGTCAAGGAGATGAAGATGAGAGATTGTGTCTAAATGTTTTCCTTCCAAAGACACTATAGAGGATCTATGTGAAGGGTGATGAATCACACAACGAAGAATCTCTGGGATTAACCGTATGGAAAATGGCAAATGTGTGCGTTTCGAGCATCGACAGTTGCATAGTTGAGCACGTAGTCACCCTCACTCTCTCACATACATACTGAGAACAGCACAGTGCAGCACAGTCAGAGGAGAGGAAGAAGAAGGCGATCTTCTGATGTTACAGAGATTTTAAAAACTCACACAGATTAAAATGAACTAGCTCACGTTCATTTCTGTCGCTGACATAGATATTCAGAAGCTTTTAGATGCAGTTGACCTACGTTCTATATGGTCCCTGAATGCCTCATACGTGCATCGAGTGCCAGCAGCCCAGAATCTACTCGTTACTAGTCTCTTAATAAACTTATGAATTTGATGCGTTCGATGCACAGCGAAAGGTGGGAATTTTCAGCCTGTTACATCAAAAGATCTGAATGAAATGAGAATAGAGATTATAAACCTGTCTCCTTTTGACTCGTGTTACTTTCTGTTGTGTAAGTGTGTGTGGTCTCCTTTTTTTGTCCCAGTAAAACTGTCTACATTCTCTTCTTGTTAAGTTTATTTGTTGTCTTTACACTTTGAAGTGAGTTCACGAGGAGCGTCTGGCCGTCATTTAACGTATCGCAGAGGAAGAAAGTGCGTTAATACACTGTCTGTATCTGACTCTCTTTAAAGCCCCACAACAAACATGTGGAAACGATTTCCAGCTGCTGTGTCTTTATGAACGTACACGCAGGACTAAACATCTCTCATGATAATTCTTCTTCACATCATCTTGTTAGTTACGTTTCACTGTTCCGTTTCTATCTTTAGTCTTTGATATTAGTAACAGCATCAGACGTCAGCCGGATGTTTCATTAGGAGGAATAATTTCATTCAGGCTCATTGATGGCTAATGAGCCTGAATGCAACACAAATACTTTTTTTTTTTCTTGGTTAATCGCTGATGCAGGAACAGATTTAACCTTCATTAGTGTCACAGTGATATCAAACGTTCACTTCAGCATTTTTTAGCTTTTTCTCTATATTACGTAAGAGATAAAAAGACAAAGACAAAAAAAGACATTTAAGACCTGCGTTATGATTACTAAAACAAATCCTGTCCATCAGTGAATCCAATCTATATATTAAATTACTTATTTAAGTTGTATGAAAAGTTTTTTCTTCTTTCAGATCAGTAACTTATCAGCTTTGTGCCATTATTTTTAGCACTGTTAAACACTGTATCTCTGAGATGCTTTAAACATATTTTACAGAACCTTTAAAGGACTGTTTCACCATAAAATTATCTTGAAGTCATTTGTGTGCAGAAATCATGAAATCATACAAAAGTCAGTTTATTTTATACTTTACTTCTTTCTCCTTTTTTCCTCATCAAGTTTCAATTCAATTTATGAATTTATTATTAAAATCCTTTAATAATAATGATAATACGTTTTTTGGCTTTCTTCTCCACATAGTATGAATTTCTGCTTGTTTATCTTTGAATAGATTTTGACAGATTTTGAAAACGTTTGACTTTATTCTCAGTTCCTTTCATGTTTCCAGTAAGTAAATATAGATGGACTTTTACTGTACAAATACAAAGAAATATCACTGCTCAGAGATGACGGTAGGTATAAAATACAAACATTCAAAATATGTAAAACCTTAAAAACAGAGCTACACAATGTTTTACAGACACTAAAGACCATAAAACATTTTCATTTCTTACATAAAGACTAAAACTATCTTTTTTTTTCATATCCTCAAAATATTTGCGCTTTATTCTTTAAGCTTTTTTCTCTCACTTCCTCTCTAGTTGACCAGTCAGTGTTTGATGAAGAGGAAACTTGTCATCGTTTGTTTTTCTCTGACAAACTGAATCTGGAAACGAATCCCGAGTAAACGTACAGATCGAAAGCTTATTGGAGATTAAGTGAGTCAGTGTTTGCTCAGCGTAGGTTAATGTCCCCGTAAGACGACCAGAACGCTGAAGGACACGAGGAGGAAGATGAGACACGTCTAACAGTGGAAGGTTGTTGGTTTGATTCCTCGGGTCAACATTTTGCCTTCTATTTAGAATAATTCGTACCAGCTTCATCTTCTCAGCTGAATGTGTTTACAGGAGTGTGTCCAGAGGCCAGACTGGGGGGCTCAAAGAAAGGGGGGCACATTTAGAAAATGAGCAAAAAGGTCTAAAGTTCAAATTTAAAATACTTAAAACTACAACTACTAAATTAGTATAAATTAGTGTCTTTTATTATTGACTGAACAAAACAATGTCACAATTTAAGAGGAAGAAAATTTAAAATGGCAAAGCTGTAATTTCATTTAATACTGTTTTTGTTTGACCCTCAGCCTACAGTGGGTCAACGAGTACCTGAGCATCTCTGCACCAGCAGTGCAGTAACTGTGTCGGCCTTTATTCAGACTACATGTATGTAAAACATAGATGTCTTATGAGAACTGGAAACTGCTCGTCTGACGCCTGTGCCATTAAAGTTTTCTGGCTGCCAGGTTTGCTTCCTGGTTGTGAGTCCCAGGACAATCTAGCTACAAACCTGGAGGTGTCCTGGGACTCACAACGACGTATTATTCGACCCATTATTGCTGCAGAGGCAGCACCATATCCAACTCTCTTTTTTATAAGATTACGGGAGTAGAACAGTAATATAATGGGATTATTTCCCTCTGTTACACAGAATCACATTTAAAGTGTCTCAGTTTTCAGAAACCTGAAATCAGTTTTTTCATGGCCTTGTTGTAAATGCTCCTACTGCAATCATTTTCTTTTTATAGCCTTTTTTTCTGCCATCGATGTTTTGAATTTCCCCTACGCAGCCTGCTTCCAATTTGAGGAGCTTAAGCACAGCTTTATTAATTCCACAACTCAGTTAAATTAAACCAATGTAAGCAGGAGCATGAAGTAGCACTACATGAACACGGCTTTGATTTTCCTCAGGTAATTTTTCTGGGAACAGTAAGTGGTGCTGTACAGTAAATACTGCTGGCAGACTGGAAATGGCAGACAGGCAGCGTCTGGCTTCAGTCCTCGCTCATGAAGGAGTGTTTGACCCGGCGTTCACAACCCCAAACCATGACCCTCTGCTAAACATAGAGAACCTCAAACCAGATGGCACAAATGGAAACTAGTGTGTTGGAGATCAGGAGGGATGCTACGCAAGCGGGGGTAGGCGTGACGAGTAAAACCACTACTACCATGTTTTGGAGAGGTTTCCCCCCACCCCCGCCCTTTCCACCTCCAGTCAGTCAAACACACGTCTGGCAACAGGGGGTCATTACTTAATACAGTAGAATTAAATAGAGACAAAAACAGAGACGACACCGACCTCGACTGCTCGTCTGAACATTGTTTTCACTATTGGCTTTGAAACTATCACATTAATCTGCCTAAGTAAAGTTTAGGTAGGTGTAGAAATAACATCGTAAGGCTGAATTTAACATGGAGGGTTTATTGCCGTCCCTCAGTGACGTGCAGACGAGACAGAAACGAGTGAAGATGATCAATCTGTAACAAAGTGAGAGCAAAGCAACCTCAAAACCACAACTGGTGAAAAACACGAAATTTACCGTCCAGGGACCAAACACCACACGGAGCAGTCACATGTGTCATCACACCCGACAAACTAAAGCTGTGGTGTTGGTGTGTGTCTTTGTGAGGGATGGAAAGGACGAAGTAAAGGGAACGTGGGAGGGAGGGAGGAACACACGGAGTGAGTAAGTTCATCCATCTAATTACATATGCAGCTTCATGGATTCTTCTGCTACGGTGAGGTGGTGGTGATGACCGGCCTGTGATGTCAGCAGGCGGTCTTAACCTTATTTAAAAAGCTTTTCGAACCTTCACAACCAAGCAAAGAGAGTGCAGAGACTCTCCAGCGAACCAGAGGACCTGCGTCTCTTCAGAGGAACCTTACTAACGACAAGAGCTGTGAGGAAGTTCTGATTATTTTTGACAACTCTTCACTGGATTCGTAACATCTGGAGCAAACCAGGAACTGTGATACAGGTAAGGACGTGATGCAGAGTCATAAAAGTGTTTGACTGGTTGCACTGGTTTATTTTGATATAAACATATAAGGTTTGTCCAAAAAGACTGGACAATTAAAACTGCAGTCAGCGAGACCCTAACCCGGCCTGGATTAGACTGGATGTGCCAGGTAAAGGAACGATGTGGCCCCACAAAGACCACAGGTTCACATTGTTCTGGTTGTTGTGTCCTTGAGGAGACTACAGGTAGAAATAAGGAACAACACTGAGGGTGTTAGTCGACCACGTTACTAAAGCTCTGAGGGGGAACTTTGACCTGCTGCTTTTGTCTGACAGACTAGTCCAAAAGCCAAAACTTATTAAATTTACCATTCTACAGAAGGTGAAGCAGTAAATGTTTGGTATTTAGTGGGATTACACATTTGTCTGAAGACAAAACACCACCAGGATAATTAGACTATGATTAATCACAACAGGTTTCATTTAAATGAGAGAAAATCTAAGTTAACATCTGAATCACTCAGGTGCAGGAAAGCTGCATTAGCAACATTAGCAGTGAAACCAGAAACACCTGCAGTTATTAAGAAAGTTATAAAATGTACAATAGAATCACATTTTTATATTAAACCCATGGATTCTTCTGGCTTGCTTGCTGTCATTTCTCAGGCTTAGTTAGAACGATGATTTATCCAAACTGAAAACAAGAAGGTCTGTTACACCTCAGAGACGCAGACAGTTCACTTCATTACTGTTCTCCGCCTGTAAATGCTAATCCAATCATAAGCCCAAAGTCGTAAAGATGGCTGCAAATAACAACGTTTAGAAAGTCAAAACAGCTCTAGACCACTTTCTGTCCATCTCCATATTTTAATCCAGTTTGCTGGCAGCGCAGCACTAACCATAATCAGATCTAATTGAGTGCAGAAAAAGCCTTGGTGGGATCCAAGAGTGACACACCAGCAGATTATGTACACCCATCTGGTGACATCTGCAAAAGTCGCCCAGAGACACAGAGAGACTGCAGGCGCCTTCCCCTTTACCCCCAGTCCAGTAGGTTGTTTGGTGCTGGAGCTTCACGCTGAGCTAACGCACAGGAATCTGCAGCCAAACGTCTGCGGAAATGAAGAGTTTTGCTGAGCGCTGCTGTTCCATTTTAGTTACTTATGCTGACAGATGATGCTTATTTATAACTCAGTGACTCACTGAAAACAGAGATTTAGTTTCAGCTGACGATGGTAAATATTGTCCTGAATCGTTTTCATTTGATATTCTAACTAGCTGTTACCCTATTCAATAAACACTTCATGTCATAACCATAATTAGTCCTCCAATAGTTAGAAACAGAAAGGTTTTAGTAATCGGGTCATTAAGAGCCAAACATTTTCTGACTTCCGCTTCAGCTACACAGTGTAAAAACATGACTACAACCTAATGTCAGTGTTGAAAACGCTGCACTTATGTGGGCTACACTTTCACATTGAGTCCAATGGTCACAGGGTCAGACTGCAGAGCAGAAAACCCAGCTGCAGCTTCCAGAGTACAGTACAACTCCAAAGAATTCCTATTTGTGGTTGCACAGTGGTGTTGGAGCATGTGTTCCTGTGGTGGGCGTGTGTTGTATAATGTGATTCCAGAGTAAAACAAGGGAGGGAGAGAAACTGGGACTATTTCTTTATGGCACCAGGAGTTTCTGTTCAAATACAGAACATTCCTGAATTCCTCCGCTAAATTATGTCACCGCCGAGCGAAGCCGGGGCCGCAGAAGAGGAGGGCCGGAGGTAAGCCAGAGGTTAAAATGAGAGAGAGCAGGGCCACCCCTGAGAGAAGAATGAGCGAGATGCACGGTCTCTTCATCACCCCTCAATCATCATCATCCATCACCCCCGTCCCCCTCCGTTGCTCCCCTCTGCCTGCACTCTTCCATCATTCCCTCGTCCGGCCTCCATTCCTCACCCTGAGAACTCGTCTGTGATTTAGTGCGAGTCACACAGCTGCTGTACAAACAGCCATCACGTCTATTTAACGGAGTCTGAGTTTGTTCCACACTCCTGGTGAATGAAGTCACTTTAAAGTCTCTTAAACTTGTTCTGTTCAGACTGAAGCTGTGAGTAAAGCTAAACACCGAAGAATATTCGTCTGTTTGTGACTGAATTGATCATTTTGTTTATTGGCGTTTGTGCACAGATCTGTAGGAAAAGTCGTCGTTCTCACCGTGAGCACGACCCCCCCCCCCGCTGACTGATTCATGAGGCCAGAAATGTTCAAATCAAAATGAAACTTAGCCTTTTTATTTCTTCGTGCTGTGTGTGGTGAGAAGCTCATAAAGAAGCTGTTACCTGACGGGCTTAACGTCCTCCTTCGTATCAGTGCGGTGAGCGATGTGGGGGCCTCAGGATGGAGAAGTCAGGACCACCGATGGCTGGGGAGGTGGGGGTACGCTAACAGTGCATGCCTTTGTGTGGAGAATTGTTTTCAAAAGGAGAGCGGCAGGAGAGGTGGTGGTGGTGGGGGGGGTGTGGTCCCAGAGATTAAAAGCGAACATTTGTTTTGTGTATGTTGCTCTCTGCCAAAACACAGCAATTTTCTATGAATCTGAAACAGCTTTCCTGGCTCAGACCCCACGTGCTGCACGCTGCCAGGAAAAGACTCGTTTTTTCTTCTTGTACCTGTTTACACGCAGGTAAATACGCTTTCACAGGCTGAAGCACACGAGACGTTTCTTTCCAGCTCGAGCTCAGGTAGTGTTTCCCACCGATACACCGCCTTTGTTCCCCGCTCTGAAAAACCTTCTTGGACTTTGTGTTCCTGAATCACGTCCAGCCAGAGGAGCTCATAAACTGGCAGGAACCTGACTAATTTGCTGACAAACTGGAGGGAAAAGTACCCATGATTCTCCCTGGCACTAATCATTCATCACAACGACGACTGGGGAAGGAACAATGGATTCTGTTTAGGATCATTAATGAATGAAAAGAGCAGTAGAAAGGTCTATTGCATCACCACATGCAGGCCTCACGTTGGCAGCCTGCACACTTAACAAATAATGTGTTCATTGTGTGTTTTTAATGTTCGTACACTGACCTTTACAGTCACTGCTGCTATTTCTGGGTAAAAATCAAGGACACATCAATAGACTACAGTCGCCAAGCCAGAATGTTTGACATAATTGAGTAAATTGAAAACACAGTCTGAGTAAAGCCGTGTGGAGTCTGATATGTTCGCTAGGAAACCCTGATAAATATCTGTATGGTACAGATAGGATTTCCCCACAGAACAGAAGTTGCACCTTGAGGGTTTTTGGAACCGTTTGAGGAGCGCTGCCTGTCTGAAACCCCCGGGGGCCGTCCACAGCGTTAGCTAAACATTTACAAGTGCGTGGTGGGCCAACCCTCTCCTTTCATGCTGCTCCTCACACTCACAGGAGCTGGTGGAGGGAAGGGGGTCGGCCGACCGGTGCACTGACTAAACCTGCCCCGGCACGGCCGCTGTTTTAATCACATCACGGCCACTGATGTTACACATATTAAAAAACCGAATGAGCTGCGAACTTGTGCAGCAACATCTCAACAAAGGTAGTTTTTTTGTGCTCAGTATGTGATGTCAGCGTTTGGACACACGCAGGTCATTTTCCTGGAACCGACTTTGTAAAGACTCATTTATATTAACATTCATTATTAACGTTTTATAGCTTTGAGCTGTCTCACCTGCCAGCACAGCCCAGGAAAATACTCCACTACAAGTAGGAGTACCCTTTAATTTTCTACTTAAGTCAAAGTACTAAGGTGTGACCTCTAAATGTTAAAATACCCACTAAGTATTTTAAACAGTGTTTGATGCTGCAGAAAACGTGAATGTAGAAGTTTAGTTCAGATTAGTTTAATAAAACATGTTATCTACTAAATGTGGAACAAAACCACTAAGAGCTGATTTTATCACCTTATACAGAAACAGGTTCATTCATCAATGATACATCAGTGTTTTATTAGTATTCAATGATTTTTATAAGAATCAGACTCCAGTAAAGTAAAGTAAATGTAGTTAGTTACACCGATGAAGCAGGGACAGGAGGAGCAGGGAATTGAACCACTAACCCCTGATTAGTGAACAGCCTGGTCGACCTTCTGATCTTTATCGCAGCTATAGTACATCGCACTGTGAGTCTGCTGAGCCAGCGGGTCTGTGCGGACGGGGCCAGCGCAGAATCCCTACTGAGCATGTGCAATGGGCCGCACAACACGGAACCAAACCCGTTTTAGTCTGATATGCAGTTCCCATAATCCACCTGGTGCTGAGGTGTGACAGCGTCTGCTCTGCATTTCGTACCAGATTGAAAAAGAGTGGAAACCATTACTAGTTAAACCGTTAGTTTGTGTAGTTTCTTTTTTAATTAATTATATGACGATGTTTTAACCCCCCCACCACCACCGACTCACTGCTCTCAGCCTGTTTAAAACCCAGATCAACCAGCTATTTTTTAACATGTTCCAAATCAGAAATGAAAAAAGTCTTTGTCTGCATCACAAAGAATTCGACTGGCTGAAATGTAAGTATCATTAATCACATGTCGCTCGATTCTAAACACGCTTCAAACTCAGTATTCACATCGAGCTGCGGTGTAAAAAACGTCTGCACATGACGCTCAGCTCCAAACGTGTGAAATGTTGATGGCACATACTTGTGTAAACATTTTTCCCCACAAATGATTTCCACACAGATATTTTGGGGGGTCCAGCCCGAGAGATAAGTCCCGCCGAGTGTGTGTTGGGCTGCTTTTCTCTCACAGCTCTGTTCCTAATTGTAGAAGGCGACAGCTGGAACGTATTGCTGATATTTCAACACGTGTCAGTCAGAGCTGAGGAGGGGAGCGGCTCTGCTGCCCGCAGTGTTTGTCTGACTTACTGTTGTTTGCTCGTTAGAGGGGGGGACGAGGCTCCCATGTGAGGAGGTTAACTCAGGAAAACCGTCCTTAAAGTCAGTGTGTGGATTCTTATGGGATCGTAGTGTCTTTATTTGATGGCCTCCATTTTTTAATAGTAGTGAACAATGTTTGTCTTCAGCTTCTGGGACTTAGGTCTTGGGGGGGGGGGGTCAGAGGCTGAGAGGCTGGACAGGTCACCATGATGTCTCGGGGCGACATATGTCATTTTCACTGATGAACTCTGGACAGTGTCTGGAGAATCAGGGCCAGACCGGAGAGGGGGGGGACTGTCCGTGGGGGGGGGACTGTCCGTGGGGGGGGTCTGTCCGTATCAGACGTATAACAGTGTGACACAGTAAGTCCACAGTTGAAGTCGGTGTTTGTTTAATGAAGCACGTCACATGATTAGAAACTATGTGTATAACCCCGGTTTTCTGTGGAGGATATTTAAATATACCTGCTGTATTTGCCTTTGGGCCCAATCAGACATCACCTGGTTCATATAGCAGCTTGTTTGTGGCCGTTTCTTTCAGGATTTTCTGAGCTTTGACCAAACAACAGGTAGATGAACTGACGATGACAATAATTTCAGTTGCTGGAGTATTTTTACATTCTTTTAATTTTGATAGTTCCACTGAAACACAGCATCTGTACTTTTCCACCACTGCTTGATGTACATTTGCCTACACCTGCAGCTGCAGAGCTGCTCACTGCTGCTGCCAGTTTATAAGTAGTTTGATGGAGTTTGTAGTTTTGTAGTTGAATTGATCTGGTTCCAGGAGAGAGGTAACGTGTATCCTGGTGAGATCGAGCAGCCAGTGCAAGTTTTAGTACAGGTGTATTTTGAGCTTCTCCTAATTGAAGGACAAACATCACACAGGGCTAATAAATGCAGCACAGTATGAGAGGTTACATAAGAGCACGCTGAGCCAGAGAGCAGTGACAGTGTTGGTGGTCTGAGCTGTTTGATGAATGTTTCCACTCCGTGCTACTCAGCATGATTCGATTAGATCAGATAATCAGATGTAACGATCTCACGTTGGAGCTGTTGAAGCGTCAGATGGAAATATGTGTTAAAAAAACACACACAGCACAAATTAAAGATCACAACGTGAGATCAGCGACGCTGCTGATGACAGATTTACAGGGAGGTAGAAGCTGAACTCCTGAACGCCGCACATCATCTAATGAGCAGATATAATCCACATGATATATATATAATCCATTCTATACGTCAGGTCCTCTGATACATTCACCGCGCTCGATTTCAGGTGGTTCAAGTACGATTTGTTTGACATCAAACTTGTCGGTCTTGATTTGAAACTTTCTTCTAGACTGTTCTATCTTTATTATTTTCATGCTGAATCTGTCTGTTCATCTTCAGCCTGACAGACGTCATCACCTTTGCTCCAATTTCATGCCCGCAGGCCGAGCGTTATACCTGTGACAAAGCACCTGACTCTTCAGGTCTGCAGCGGCCGTATAAAGGCCAGCGATGGCCCACAGTCACTGCTGCCTTCTACACAAACCAGCTGTCACTGAGCATCAGACAGCAGGAGCTTAAACTGGAAATAACTCTTTATACGCTGACAATGTCACAGAAATCTTCCAGTACGTATTATTATAAACAGATCATATAATTGGGGAAAAAAATTCCTTTGGTGATTATGATCAATGTTTTTACCTGTAATGTTAAAGTTTCATTTATATTTAAAATTAGAAATATATTCTGATGATGCAGGGTTAATTCTTAAAATGAAGCTTTAAGTGCTTTAAAATAATATTTAAAAAACTAATTAGAATAAGATTTAAATATCTAGTACTGAGTAAATGTGAACCTAAGTACAGCGTTTAACAGCTATTGTTGTTAGAACTCCATAACAGTCCACCTTAACAAATGGATAAAAGCGAGGACGCAGTTTTTGGCACAAATCGTCCTCCGTAACTCGTAGCTGCGTTTTCTGTTGTGGGGTCTTTATTTTTTAATGTATAGCTTTTTTGTGTTGCGTTCTTCGTTCTTTTGTATTTAATCATCTTCATCTCTGTGTTTGTGGTTGCCGCGTCTCTCAGTGGACACACAGCCTTTTTGGCGCTGACTGACCCCCGTACGTCCAGCAGTAGCGTAAAGTTCGCTCACTGTGTGCTGCTCGAGCGCCACCTTCCTGCCAACTCTTCCTCACTCCTTCCTTCCTGGCTGCTCACACACTCAGCAGACTCCACACTAAGTGGGCAGAGACATGATGGAGGCCCTCCTCTTTCTTATTAAGTCCTCCCCTTCCGACCTGCTCAGGCACTTTGGCAGCATGCAGCAAACGTTCCCATCAGAGCGACCTGTAGCAGCAGCAGCAGCAGCAGCAGCAGCAGTGCAGCCTCAGTTTGTCCCACCGCTGCCTGACGTGCCATCACTCTAACACTCACTTTTACCCCAGGACACCTGGAGCTGCAGCTGGACTTCTCTCACTTTAAGGACTTTTTAAACTGAGGAACATAAATTAAAAACTGAAGACGAGCTCCCGGATCTTTTGGCTCGTGGGGTCTTTCTTTTTCTTTTTCTTTCCCCCAAGGTGTCTTCACCTGGATTCCCTCCTGAGACACTGGTGGTGGAAAGTCAGACTGGAAAGTTTGAGGAAGGACTTAAGTGAATTAATTGATCTTTTTCCGTGTGGGACAGACACTGCTGTGGGAAAGTAAGTTTCCCGTTAACTCTTCTTCGTCTCCTCCCTCCCTCCCTTTTGTTTGGGTTTGTTTAATTCCAGCTTTGTTGTGGCTTCATTTGGAATTTGCTGTGAACATGCTGGACTGCTTTCTGCAGCCGTCTCGTCTGTAAAGTGAAGCTGAGTTAATCGCTTCAACAACTGGGGCGCAGAGAGAAACTCTGACAGTTGGCAGGTTGTGGCAGTGTGGAGAGACATTTGGACTTAGAGTCGATCACATATAAACATATTTAATGTGTCTGTTTCTTCCTTCACAGAAACGTCTCAAGATGTTGTGCTCCAGGAGAGCCCTGCAGCAGTGGTGCTTTGCTCTTTTCCTCCTCTGCTCGCCGGTGCCACACGATGGACGCCCCATCGATGCCCTGAGCAACAGAATGTAAGTCTGAGGCAGATTTATAATTCATCTTAAAAACAAACTGAGTCTAAGGCAAAAGCTGAGAGAAGCTGAAACGTGTGAACAAGCTGTTTTAGTTTGTGATATGTGTGTTTCCACTGTGCACGGTGGGTGAGCAGAGGCTGGAAAATGTGCTCATTTGTGAAACGTGCTGGCAGCTGTTTAGTTAGTCCTCGCCCACCTGCGTGTTTACCTGAAGCAGAACCCGTCTCTGTGTGATAAACTCCCAGCAGCTCCGTCTGGAAACCCACCCCACCCCCCACCCCCCGCCCTCCTGGCTGCTGCTCCTCCATCCACGACTCTGAGCGTCTTTCTGCCGCTGCTTCAGTTTGTGTCAGTTTCACACCAGCGTCCTCGTAGCTTTCTCTGCCTGCTGGTATCCATCTCCGAACAAAGACTTTAAGTCTTTGCAAAGGAGGGAAATGAATAATGCTGATGTTTGGCTCGGCCGTGGACCAAACCAAACCTGCTGCTCCTGCTGAGGTGTTTGATGCCAAGCAGAATAAATGTTCTTTCAAGTTGTTAAGCCAGAATGCTAAACACACTTTGAGAGCTTTTCCCCTGTGGAAAGATAATATCGCTGAGACGGCTTTTGGATGTAATCAGATTTTAATGAAGCAGTGGGAGGATGCTCTTAGAGCAGGCTGCTTTCTGGACGTCTGCAGTAAGAGAGAGTTTCTCCTCTCCTCTCACTTCTGGCCTCTCTGGCTGAGTTAAACACAGGGAGATCACATCTGAAATGCATTTCAGAGCGTGGAGTGTTTAACCTGATGCAGACCGTGTGTTGTCCAGGTTTACGTGAACGTCGACGGGCTCCAGCAGTTTCCACACTTGGGACAAGAGACTGTTCTCTCAGTGTGTGTGGGGCCTCTTCTGCTTATGTCGAGGGAAATCGAGCTACACCCGTTGTGTGATATGCACTTAATAGGATTTCAGGACGGGGTTAACGCCACCTGAGGGGAAAGAAAACACGGGCGCGATGAAAACCGTGAAGTAAAAGTCACACAGTGGTGGACTCGGGAGACCTCTGATCCTCTGCTGCCTTCACTTTAAAAAACATGTTAATGGTCCTGAACTTTCTGGTTCATCGTCAACATGTGGCAACACGTAAAAGATTCATTAACTAGTAGATTAAGAAAATGAATTAGCAGTTTTTTGATTATCAGCAGGAATTTTGCGGTCAAAACTGATTAATCAGGAAAATAATTGTAAATTAATCAATTATGAAAATAAGGTTTGAAAAAGAATAAACACACTGAAGCCAGACGAAACCCCCCAGGTAGAAAACCTGAGTCAGGATCTGATCCAACTGAAAAAGATTCTGGATTAAATCAGACTTTAGTTTTCTGTGTTGGTTTCAGTCTGGTTCAGATTAATGTTCTGAATCTTTATAGAGAAGAAGATGTTTCAGTGTTTTACCTGGAAAAAAATGACTTTTTCTTTTTGAGAGCAACAGCAGAATCTGAACTAGATGATCCACGATCAGAACCACCCGGTTACAGAGCAGTACCCAGAGCTCATGTGGTTTCCATTACCAACAAATATCAGACACCACCGTCCCGTCCCAGTTTATCTCCACAGGAGGCTGCGCTGCCTCGGGAGTTGAACCAACAAACATTTGACCCTGATCCAAAGTATTAGGAGCAGGCGGTGCTGGGTCTAGGTGCCACACACAGAAACAATTAGCATCAGGTAGGATGGGGGCCTCTGGAGCGCTGCCACCTCAGGATGTATCAGGGCCATTTTCCTCCTTCCCCCCACTTTGATGGGAACTTTATTAAAGGTAAAAACTGAACCAGATCACCTTTCAAAGACTCGCTGCCTTCAGGGACTTACAGGAAATATCTGTATGCAGATAAACAAAAGCTGCTCTCGGGGCCCCCTCTGTGTTCGGGGGGCCAGTTCGGTTCAGGATATTATTATTAGTCTGCAGAAAAATACATTTCACGTTGGGGGAGCCGAATAAAACCAGTTCGTCAGTCGACACACGAATACAAATCAAGTTCTGAGCAACGTGTCGCGGTCCAGATAAAAGGAGGCTGAGCTGTAATCGGCCGCCGGTATCTCCCGCTGAAGCCTCTGTGTTTGTGTGCTCGGACACCTGGCCGGTGTTTGGCCGGCGCTGGTGCTCAGTGGTTCCCAGGCTTCGAGCTGTGCCCTGTGGCTCTGTGTTGTTCTAAGAGTTAAGACTCTGAGTAACGCAACACCGCAGCAAAGCAAAGCCTGAGTCTTTGTGCAGCTCCGACCGTGTGTGGAAAGATAACAGGTCGGCCTCGACCCATCTGGTCAGAACCAGCAGTGATGAGATCTTCTCTTCTGCTGACTCGTCTCCTTTTCTTTTTCAGGCTTTGTTGTGTTGCGGTGTTGAGGTGGTCACAGTGTGTTTGTGTTAGCGTGTAGGAAGACGTCCTCCTGATGTTCGGCTCCCTCCTGTCGTGCCCTGTAGCACGGCTCCATAGCTCAGGGTTTAGAGCACAGGTCTCGTAAACCAGGGGACGCGAGTTCAAATCTCGCTGGGCCCTTTTTTAAGCTCAAACATGGTTTCACATATCGCGGGATCCTGTAGGTGTGCAGACACAGTCCCCGTGTGGATCCTTAGTGTTGTGCTTTTCCAGCTTTTTAACCTTTTTATTTGTGGATTTAAGTCTGGAAATGATTTTATTTCTTAGTTTGGTTTCACAGCAGGAGGCCAAAGTGTCGTGGATGCGACTTTCTGTTAATCCTCCTGCTCATCAGTTCAGGGGTAGAACACTGGTTCTGTTCTGGCTGGTTAAGCTGGGTTAGTGTTACTGTACCAGAACTGACGTTTCACTAACCGTTGGTGAATTTTGGTTAATATCCACATAAAATCCAAAGAGCTTTGGTCTGAGCCTCGGTCATAGTCTGAAGGGAAAGATGCAGGTCAGGAGGAGCTGCTGAGGCAGGGTGGAGATCCTCCGTATCAGCAGCTGTAAATGTGTGTAAGTGAGGAGCAAATGAAATGATGCTGCCCCCTGCTGGTGAAACAAGAGTCCACACGCTTACAGTGTGTGTGACAAACAGCAGATCAGAACCAGTCTTTATTTCTTTTCTAATGAATTCATCTGAATGAACCACTTTACTTATGTTCAATGACGAGGATCACGTGTTAACGCAGGAGCTTCTACACTTCAAACGTAATTGTTCATTAATTAATTAGTATTTTTCTAGCATGTATTTAAGAAATGGAGGAATTCTCAGGGACGTTTGGTGTAAAGTCTTAAACATTGAATTGCAGAACTTTTCCAAACACCCTAGAAACATGTGGATCTGAGCTGTGTAGGAATGAACGTGTGAATTCATTCAGTCCTGTGCGCGATGTTTTGCAGAAAACGGTCTGTGACTCACGCTCAGCTGATGCACGACAAAGGCCGGACGCTGCAGGACTTCAAGCGTCGCATGTGGCTACAGGAGCTGTTGGACGAAGTCCACACGGCGGAGATCCGGGACCTTCCGATCCGAACCACCAGTGGCGGAGGAAGCAGCAGCGGACTGCCGGGGGTCAGCCTGGGCATCAACCTGAGCACCACCGGCAGCACCCTGCACTCCAAACCTCCCGGAGGAACCAAAAACCTCCCACTCAGCTTCAGGCTGGATGAGGAGGAGGGAACCAACCTGCCGCAGGAGACCAACAAGTCTCAGACGTACAAAGACAGCGTCCTCAAAGCCCCCGGCAAGAAGAAGAAGAAAGGGAGGTCCGGCAAGAGGAGGGAGGGCGAGAAGAGGAAGAGGAGGGCGCGTTCGCTGGGGTGGAGGCTGGAGGACGAACCGGGGAGCGGACTCCACCTGGAGTGGAGGTCTCTGCTTGGCCTGCTTTAAAACGCTGTCAGTCTCTGACAAAGGTGAGTCCACAGGTCAAAGACCGAGCAGTAAAAACAGAACCTTATTCTCAGTCACAGCAGACGAAATCACACGCTGAGTTTAAACCTGTGCAGGGTCACCTGGTGGTTCCTACATCACCCTGTGGGCCACTGTTGTGGTTAAATCCAAGTTTAAGTCATGTCTCCCAGTTAGGCTGCTGGAGTGTCACAGTGTGTGTGGTACATTACAGTGTCAGGCAGCTTATTCTTCATGTCTTTCTTCTTTTGAAAGACACACAAATAGTCTGATCATCTCATGATGGAAAGATTTCAAATGTCATTTCATAACCAACACAAACAGAGTCACTGTAACCTGATCAACAGTTTTTATAGATTTTATATCACATCGAAGAATAAATACTGGACAGGAGGCCATTTCTACGAAGGGTTTAGTACGGAAGGTATCACAGTGAGGTGACACATCAACTCTTGTTTAACGAACCTGTTTCTCTGTGTTTGTGTTGCAGAAACCTCCGGACACTTGGACTGGACTCCTAAATGCTCCTGTTACCGTCGTCTGTAACAGCGACTGTTTGGAAAGAAAATGGAAAATATTTATTGTCTGTAAATATTCTAAATATAGCAGAATTGATAGCAGAATATGTCTAAAAAACCTATTGATGCTCTGTGGGGCAACAGATTTTAACCTTTGTGAATCCTTGCTTTTTCCTTTTTTATTCCAGTTATGTCAGATTTTTTTGCAGTAATTTATTTTGTCTGAATGGTGTATTTATTTTGTAAATGTATCGAGGTGCTGCTGACCTTCTATATTTTTGTACCATAATGCACTTTAGATATATAAATATAAATATATATACCATTAATTTTGTTCATTGACATGTTTTCGTGGTTGACTGAAATGAAGAAAGACAGCGTCGTCATTCTGTGTTATTTTTATCGACTCTGTTCAGACTCTTCAGTTTCTTTGCTGCTGGTTTTCGTTTCTCCGACCAAAGTTTTTTGTTGTCTCATCTTTTGTGTTGGACCCTCCTGCTGCCTTCACTTCCTCTGTTTCCTCCACATCCTGCTCTGCTTCACAGTACCACAGTTCACATGTGTCCATAAACCAAATACGGCTTCATATCAATGTTTTCTGCACTTGCACTGAGGTAAACACCCTGTACTGAACAGATTAAACATTTGACAGTAACTTCTCTCTGACTCCTGTGTCTTTCTTTCTTGTCACTTGATCTTATTGTTGGTAATAAAAACACGTTGGGTTCAGTAGAAATATATATTTTACAAATTCAGATAATTTTCTGAAAGCTGAATAACTAACTGAGTTTCTTTCCTACAAAGCTGAAAGAGAAACTGAAAGACAGGTATATGGTGTCCCACAGGGTTCTGCTCTGGGTCCTCTTATAATCCAGATGACATTCCATTACATCTCATACAGTATTGCTGAAAATTAATAAGCGAATTGGAAATCATGTTTTTCCCTCTTCTTTTGAAATATTCTTTATGATGATATAACATACAGAAGAGTAAAAGTAAAAGTGGAGCGTTTTGATTGACTCCATGTTAATGTCTGATTTAACATTAGTGGTCCTTTGTCTATCTATCTACAGACACACTGAAGTACTGGACTAATTCAGATCTTTTGCTTAAAGCTGCATTAATTGATTTTTATGTCTGCTAGAGGGCAGAAAAACATCTAAATCTTGTAACAATGTATGTGTAAAAAATTTAGGTTTTTATCTTTTAAATCACAATAAACTGAAAAAATATGTGTGTTTTCAATTCAATTCAATTCAATTCAACTTTATTTATATAGCGCCAATTCACAACACAGGTCATCTCAGGGCACTTT
>JAUYWH010000015.1:15546823-15641946 GCA_034779795.1 Ctenopoma multispine
TCCCTGCTTAGGCTGCTGCCCCCGCGACCCGACTTCGGATAAGCGGTTGATAATGGATGGATGGATGGATGGATTATTGACAGATGGGATTTTGTATTTGTGTTGGTCGTGTTTCTTTCCTTTCTTCCTGAGCAGCTGTAACAAGCCAAAGCTGTTTCCCTCTGGGATTAATAAAGTTATTTGAATCTTGAATTATCTTTCATTCAAGTGACTCTTTTCTAAAGTTTTTACATTCACCGGCTGCTGCTGAGTCGTGGAGATGAAATTTGATCTACTGTATATTAGTCTTGTGTTTTTGGCTTTGTTGTATTTCTGTGATCATTTTGCCTTTTAGCTGAGCACAGGGACCTAAGTGTGGAGTTTGTAAAGTTGGATTGATTTTTGTATTAAGAATCTGTCCAAAACTCAATGCAGCACTTCAGTAAATGTACTTCGTTATGAAGTATTTGGATTGTCAAATATAACGTGAGTATCACGTTCTGTCTGTAGAGGGCAGCATTACGCCTCACACGTCTACAGCCTGCCAGAAATCAGATAGCAGAAGAAGAATCGTCGACGTGAATTGAAACAGTAGTAGAAGAAGGTTTCCTGCCCATGTGAGAGGTTCAACATGTCTCCTCCAGGAGGAAAGATAAACAGACCGAAAACAGTAAGAATCGCCGGTTTATGTCACTGATATGAAAAATTAAGTTTAGGAAGAGAAAACGAGGAAACGTCATGTTGTTTTTGTGTTTTTTACAAACGCTGTAAACGTGTGCGAACTGTTAGCAGGTAGCATGTCAGCTAGCTAAAGCCGCAGTCGTTCTGCTCACAGAAATAATCATTGATATATTATACTACAGCGTTTGAACGTCCCAGAAGATCATTTTAAACCACTTACAGTTATTCTGAAAATATGTCTATCATCCACAAAGGCTCTTCTAACCATCGGGATGTTAAAATGTTCAGCTCACAAAACGATAAAAACATTTTTACTCGTTTACTAAGCAGCGACTTTGTTTTCCTGCCAACACAAAGATGGCGGCCAACCAACTGCCTGCCAGCAGACAGTCACACACCTGGAAACAGGTGTTATTGTGCAGTGGATGAACCGTGTGTTCGTCCAGATGGTTTGAGAAGTCTTTGGTGGTTCTAAAACTACCATCAGAACCGCTGAAAACCCATGATGTGGTTTTTACCATTCATTGGTTTATGAACATATAGAGAAACGAACGGTTCGCTCTGTCACCTGAAAGTCCAACACAAACAAACACTGTGCAGCTGCAGAAGATTCAGTTTAGTAACTAAGTATATTTACAGCTAAGTACCATTCAGAGATACTTATTTACTAAAGATTTCAGAACCTTTACTTGAGGAAAAATGTCAGTACCACAATGTAGAAATACTCCACTACAATTAAACAAACATATACAGTACTTAGTTCAAAAGTCTTTTCAGTAAAACGTCTCCTGATTCTGAAACGAGACGTTTCAGCTGCTTTTAACTGTTGTCACTTTATTAGGAACCAGAGTCAGACTGAGTAGTTTCCGTCATGAGAGGAGCTGATTTACCTCTCCGACCACGTTGGAGGCTGCAGAGACGACTCGCTCTTAGCATCATTAAAGTAGCATTGATGGATGTTTGTTGCTCATTAGTTTTATTCTCTGTGCAAACAGACTTTCTGATGCAGTAGAAATAAAATCTATAACAGTCTGCGTGATGACCAGAGGAGCAGCTGTAAGCGTGAGATCAGTTTTAATTTGTGCTCGTGTCGTCGTGTTCTTGCAGGAGTTGGGTAAGAAGCTTTTCAAGAGGCGTCGAGTTCTGGGCCGAGAGAAGAAGAAGAAACGTCAGATAGTCGGAGCCGTTGTGGATCAGGGTCTCATCACCGTCCATCACCTGAAGAAGAGAAAGTCAGTGACCAGTGTAGACTGAGTTTCTGTCTTTAGACATAAAGACAAACTGCTCACACGTCACAGAGCTGCCAGTGTGATCGTCGGTCTGACTCTCGGGTTTTCTGTCCCTTGCAGGTCGAGTCCGAGAGCCAACATCACTCTTTCCGGGAAGAAGAAGCGAAAGCTGCTCAAACAGCTGCAGCACATGCAGCAGGAGAAGGCCGGTATGGACGGTAAGTGACGACAACATTAAAAAAAGAATGGATGCACTGATGTCACTGGGCTTACAAACACGGATACCAGTCGAACAGCTCGTGTTGTAGTTAGTTAAAGTCCAAATGATGGATCACACTGTAAACGTTTCCAACTAAACAAGAAGAGACTCTGAATGTTAAACTACAAACTGGGACCGAGGTGTTCAGCAGAGTCTGAGCCACACGAAGTCCTGGGCTGTTTTTATAAAGGCTCCATTAAACCTCTACAACATTTCCTCTGTTGTTCTCCTCAGTTGAGTTGGTAGCTCCACCACCAAAGAAACAGGACTCGTCATCAGCTCCAACCAAGAAGAAGAAGAAAACAGCTGGATCCCAGGGGGACGTAGAGATGGCAGATGTTGAATAAAGACAGAAATATCAGTTGTTTCGCTGACATGCGGAGCTGAAAGGACATTTTGGACTCAGTTAATCACCGACCGAGCTTTGAAATATGACAGCGAAGCTTCTCTGAGCAAACCAGTGAACGTCACATTAGTTTTTACAGTTTGTGTCTGTATCTGTGTCAGATAGGTTGTGATATGATGAAAACGATGATGGACTGAGAAACTCACATACAGGAAAGTATGGAAGCCCATTTATGGCAGAAAAAAGAAAACAAATACTTTGAACGGCAAAGTTTAAGATTGATTTTAAACATTGTTCAGTTAAAATTTCAAGTTAGTAAATGTTAAAGTTTTAAATCAATCTTTTGTCAAAATGTTCAGATTAAGTGAAATTTTGACTTCTTGAGAAATTTGTCTAAATTCCTTTTAATTTTGACAAACCAAATGTGCTTTTGGTTTGCTGTTCCTCACTTTTTGTTTTTAGCAGTTATGAGCTTCTGTATCATAAAACACATTTATTCACTTTATTTCATTAAAGTGTTTCATATCACTTCTTGCTGTTTCCTTTTGGCCAAGTGCACATTAATTTAAATGACAAGTACAATTTTAAAGCCCATAATTTGACTTGAATACAAAACTTGTGGTCGCAGCTTTAAAAAGCACCTCTGTATAAAAAATAACCATTGTAATTTTTAGTTTTAACTTGTTGAGGTAGTGTGTTTCTTGTGTCCTATTTTCTGCCATTGATGCATATTTTGTCTAATATAAATTATTTATGAAAATTAGGATTTTATATTGTACTTAACAGCTTAAAATAACATGAAACTATATATCATAATATTAATGTTACATGTAGAGTGCAGACTTGAAATGTGACTATCGTCTCATAATATTTTCTTTAATATAAACAGTTTTTTTATTCGTATTCTTTAAATTTTCATTTTAACTAGGTAAAAGTTTGATGATTTCTATAATTGTTAAATAATTTTGTTGATTTTGACCTGTGCATTTGAAACTCAATTTTGTTTAGCATATTGTTTGATTTTCTATTATTTTAAAAATATGATAAATCAGAATTAATTATTATTATGAGTATGCTTCTAATTATTGTTAATTCTTCTCTTGGCCCTGAAGAGGTTGAAACATAATTTAAACATAGTCAGAAGTTTGACTTAATATTTAATCATTTTACCCTGGTATGGAATAAATCTTTTTCTATTTTTTGGCATTCATGAGCTTCCATACCGAGGTCTATATTTTGAAGTAAACTATTTATCTGTGATTGAAAAGTTTCCTGAACATTTGCTTTAAATCTGAACTGGGGAAGTGTTTTTCTTTCGTGCGTATTGTTCATGTTCTGCATCTTTAATTATTGATGAACATAAATTTCTTATATCGATCTTATATAGACAAAGACTTTATTTAATTGTTATTCTAAAGTCAAACCTTTGGAGGGAGACAGACGTTTGACCTCACGTTAAACGTTACTTGCAGTGATAATTGGACCGTGTGTTACAGACAGATTTGGGGGGGTGCAGGCTCCATCCCTCCCCCCTCCAGAGGACAAAGACTAAAATGGGTCAGACTCCGGGAAGCAGCGGATCCTCCGCACCAGGCATCGTGTGGATGTAGCTCTTCGTCCCGGAGACAGAGGAGGATGCTGATGCTGCGGGGATCGTTCGCTTCTTGATTCCGTCTCACGTCTTCTCCGTTTCCGTGTTGAAGGATAAACGTTTGTTGTTCAGATAAAATTCACCGTTTCTTGCTGGAGAATTTGTGAATCGTGCCACCAGTGGTTGTTCTCATCAACATGTCCTCTCAGGATGGGTGAAAGCTGCTTGTTCGCTTACTGGGACTGAACTGGTTTGACTGAAAGCGCTGCTGGTGGGCTTCAGTTCCCAGTCCAACACCGACCGACGCAGGAGTGATGGACGCCGCTCCGAGTTAATCCGTGTCCTCGGCGAAAATAAAGGTCCAGGTGTGGGAACTAAAAACCTGAAACGAAGCCATGATGCTTTGTGTCCCGGTTTGAGCGGAATTATCCGGTAACATCGGCTGAGCGACATGTTAGCAGCCTTACGGCAGGTGGTACATGGGCGAACTGAGGCGAACAGTTACACGAAGGCAGCAATTGGCGTCGTGTTAGGAAGCAGCTGATTAATCCCGCTGCTTGTTCCAGTGGTTTGTGCGAAGTGACGTCGTTCTGTGGCCTTTAGCTGTTCGTCTACACACGCTGGACGCGAAGCTGCTTTAACCTTCGCTTTCGCCGTAAGAACTGTTCACAAGTTCTCATTAGCGACGAGCAGCTAACGACGCAGTTTGTCGCCGCAGCGAATTCTGGTTGTTAGAACTTCGACGGCAGAAACCGATTTTCTCCACGATCTAGTTCATTTGTTCTGGTTTAATGTAGTTACTTCGCTCAACAGTGGCACGAAGGTCTTCGCTCAGTTTCTGGCACAGTCTGTGGATGCGTCTTCTGCTCGGTTCGCCCCGTCCAGCTCGACACTATTTCGCGCCTTCATTTCGCCTTTCAAACACGTCAAAATTAACATATTTAATCCACCCCGCTCACTCAGTAGAGGTAGAGACAGACGCGTTGAAACTTCTACTGGAAGATACTTTAGATACTTAACTTATGGAGGCACTTTAAAAATAATACAGTACATGTTATTTCAGGCGCGACTTACTTCGCTCAGTTTAATTCGCATTCCGATTCGCTTAGGTTCGCGCATGAAGACAGATATTACTGAAATAATAAACTAAAGACATTTTTAAATCCACAAAACAACTTTTTCCTGAGCTTTCAGCACATCTAACCTCCGTTCATCATCCCTGATGTGGTTTAAAGCTTTAAAGAAATGAACCTGTTTGTGTCTTAGTGTCTTTTCATTACATTTAATGCATGTGAATTCATAAGCTCCACATACGAACAAAGTTCACTAAGCTCACTGATAGTTGGTCTGATAACAGCAGCTGTAAAACAGATAACATTAAATCAAACCATGGTGTTCTCACACAGGAGACAGGTTGAAGTCCTGCCCTGTGGACTGTGGACCCACAGACCTGCTGAACATCTGATGGAGGACTGCTCACACGCTTGGCTGGTGAGTTTCTGATCTCAACAAAAAAAGTCTGATGAAGCTGAAAATGTTCAGAATGTCTTTAAGAAACTTATTTTTAGGAGCGATTGACATCATTCACCTTCCGTAAAAATAAAAAAAGACTATTATTTCAGCTCCTTCAGGAGTCGTTTCCATTTTTGGATTTCTATTTTTACTCTCAGATTAGTTTCTAATTTCATCCTGTCTTTGTTCGCTCCTCGACAGTTCAGACAGATCTGGGACTCGGGGCAGGAAATGTTTAAAGACATCATCATCTGCGGGAGTTTGTGGAAACATAGAGCTTTTTAATTCGATGTTGTGCAACGTTAGAGATGAGATAACCACTGAAATCATAACTTGTCAGGCAGAACATTTAAGTTTCATCTCCACACCTGTTTGTTGTAACCTGCAGAAATAAGTGCATTTATTTCTCTGAATCATCATTTGACAGATTAGGATTAGCGTAATTCACATTTTGCAACCTCAGAATTATCATCATTATTAATAATAACATTAATATTAATAACGTATTAATATGTTGTAGAGATTTCTTTTTAGTTAAATCTGTAATAATTAGAAAAAGTCACTTTACAGTTTGGTTTAATCTGCAAAACAACAATCAGGGTTTTATTACACGTGTTGTAAATTACATCACTTTTCATTTTATCCTGTTTGAACTTTGATGTTTCAGATAAAATTATTTTTATCTGAGTTTCTCCTCAGTAACTTTACCAGACATTCAGACAAAGCTACACAACTTTATTTCTCAGACACGTGAACAAATCTGGAACAGAATCTCAGTTTGGTTGATGCTCAGCAAACTTAAGAAGTAAGGTAAATGTGAAGTGGTACTTGTACTTCTAGTGGAGTACTGAGCTTGTGAATTTCTGATCCTTTATCTCTGTCCTGTAGTACGTTCGTGTGGATCTCTGCTCTCCTCCTGTGGACACTGATTTCTGATCCGGGTGTAGATCAGCTGCAGCCATGTCTCCTCCGGCCCAGCTCCTCATCTCCGTCGCCGTGATGCTAACGACGGCATCTCTTCCTGCATCTGCTGCGCAGTCAGAGACGTGCTTCTCCAGACAGCACAAAGACGCTATAATCAACGTCAGACTGGCTTTAAACAGGACGACGACAGTCATGGATGCTCGGGTGGTTCGGTCTGAGCGGGACTGTGTCCTTGCCTGCTGCTCAGAGGAAGTCAAACCAGGTGATTAACCAGCGGATAGTGGCTGACCACTGGAAATGTTTCAAAATTAAGAAATTATAATCTGTCAGCACCTGGATCAACAAATATCCCTAAACCTCATAGGATGGTTGATAAGACCAAGTTATGTACTTACAGGTTAAGTACAGTTCTAAGGGAATAAGTGTATTTATACTACCTTGTACTCAGAGGTGGTAAGTAACTAAGTACATTTACTGTAGTACTGTACTTGAGTATTTCCATTTTATGTTACTTTTAATTTGGCTCCACTACAAACCAGAGGAAAATGTTGCACTTTTACTCAACTCTACAACTAGTTACTTTTGGCAGGATTAGATTCTTATAAAAATCATTATATTAATAAAAGGCTGATGTGTTATGTGTGGATGAACTTCCTGTGACACACTGCCAGTCAAACGTTTGGACACACACACAGAAATGAGCATGTTCGTTTGGAACAATGTTAAAAATGCTGAACGGCTTCAAAAGTCAGAGCTTCGTTTCTGCAGGAGACGGAAACGCGGAGCCCGGAGCAGCATTTAGGGCCGAGTCGAGACGTCGGCCTTTGAAGCCACAGAACTAGGTCAAAGTGAGATTCTGTGACGGGTTGTGATGGGAGAAAACTGCTTTCATTTCTAAGAACACTGCACAGATAGTTTCTAAGCTTGTGATCACTTTTTAGAGTCAAACTGTAGCAGTACTATCACTGTACTACCTCTAACTTTTGTACATCTTCATGTTAATTTTGACGCTTTACATCTCAAGTGTACAATCAAGTAATAGATGTTTCTGAATTAAAACAGGAAAGACGAGCTTCATTACATTATAATCCAGTATTCTTATAACAGAACTGAAATGGATACTCAGCAAATCCAGTACTTTTTATAGCACAACTTTATTATGTATTAATACTTCAGTTTCTTTAATCCATCTGTTTAAATAGAGGGTGTGAGTAGTTAAGTTTACCCAGACTGAATGAAATGCAGAATTTCTTTGATGCTGTGTTGCCTCAGTACGTTAAACATCATGGAACCCGGAACGTGTGACTGTTCAACAGTAACTAGCTCGAAGTGACTTTTAGTTTTAACGTTATAGACTAAACATGGCTTTCACCTGCTGACGAGGAAGTTAAAGGGAGAATCCCCCCAAAACAAACAACAACTGAAGGAGGTTTTTTTGTTCTTACAATCAATAACTTTGAAGTTCACGTCTTACAATCACATAACTACTGTGTAATGAGCTGTAGCTATGGTTACAACACTCTTTGTCTGTTTCTACAAAAGTCATCCAGGACACCACGTCTTTGTGTTTCTAAAGGTGCCAGATGCAACATAGCTGTGTTCAACGGTAACAAACGCGCCGGTGATGACAACTGCTTCCTGTTCCACTGTCAGACGGAGCAGGACTGTCCTCTAACGAGAGCTCAGGAAGGCATCAACACTTACGACATCTACAAAGGTAAATCGAGCTGCTGCTTTACTGTACTTTACTTTACTTTAGTTCATTTGTCAGACGCTTTTATCCAAAGCGACTTACAAGGAGACACAAGCAATTACAATTCGGGTTCTGTAACCATGAGTCACTACCAACTAAGAGCCCTGATAAGTTGTTTTTTTTTGGTGTGTGTGTGTGAGTGAGTTACCATCTTTATGTTAAAGTACGACGGAGACAAAACAGCTCGAGTTTACCAACATGGGTCAGATTATTCTTCACCTCTCTCCGTCTACAGGTTTAATTCATCCAACCACAGTGAGACCTGTCACCACCACCACAGAAGAAACCACCACCACCACCATCACCACAGAAGAAACCACCACCACCACCACCACAGAAGAAACCACCACCACCACCACCACAGAAGAAACCACCACCACAGAAGCCCCAACTACACCTACCACCACGCAACCAACAACAACCACACAAAGTACAACAACACCCCCAACCACTACAACAAAGACAGAGCAAACCACCACCACAACGGCCTCAGCACCTCCCACAACACCAACCACAACATCCACCACAACCACACCAGCTCCAGCCACCACAACACAGCCTCCTCCTATCATCATCATTGCAACCATGCATGCATTAACGCCAGCTCCCACCACCACCACCACTACGACCAGCAGCAGCACCACCACAACACCAGCAGCAGCTTCCAGTACAACCGTCACCGTGATGAAAAAGCCAAACAAACCCACCAGAAAGCAAAATAAAACCGTAAGGAAACCAAAACCTGTCACCACCACCACCACCCAGCCAACTCTGAGCTCCACCACATCACTTCCTGTTGTAACTATGGGCAAAGAGGCTGGAAGTAGGACTACGGAGAAACCACAGCCGAAGACCGAAACTACTACTACAACAACAACTCCTGCTACCACAACTACTACAACTACTCCTCCTCCACCTACTCCAACCACCACCACTACTACTACTACTACAACTACTCCTCCTTCTACTACCACTAAAACAACTACTACTACTACTACTACTACTACCACCACCACCACCACTGAACCGACCACCACAAGGACGACTCCAGCAGCCAGTTTGATCATTGTCCCCAAAGGCGCCGTCCAGTCCAACCACGCCCTCCAGAACTCGAGTGCTGGTCGGGGGAAAACGGTAGGGACACAGGGGGCGGTGAAGAGCGGCGTGGTGGCGTTCATGGTGCTGGGGCTCGCCGTGCTCACGCTGGCTTTAGCTGTTGGTGGACGTAAGGCGATGGAGTCGTTCGACCGACGACATTACACGAGACTGGAGCTCAACGACCTGCACTACGAGGTGTGACCTTCACGATGGAGGCTCAGAAGGACAAAAAACCTCACACGAGTTAGTTTAAGATCGTTAACATTCATCTGATTGTTTTAATTACAGCAGTAGGACGTCTGCTCCACTTAGTTAAAGAGGCGTTAGACCATTATCACACCAAACACTGGAGAGTGTGCTTTATTTTGAAATACTTAGACAGCTCTGCCGCTCTTTCTTTGGCTTTAAAGAGACTTTTTAATGTTCCCATCCCTGGTCCTGCTTGTTTTCCAGCTATTCCTGCTCAATGCTGACTACCTGGATCAGGTGTGGTCAGTCAGTCAGAAGCTGGAAGTGGACCAGGGCTGGAAACCAAACCAACCATTAAGTTGTTCCTTCAAAATAAAATGCGTTTAAGGTAAATGTTGGGGGACAAATGAGTGAGCCATCAGGTTGTTCAAAATACATTTCATATGTTGTCCGAAGCTGAAGTGATTCACTGAACACGTCCTGAACAAAACTAGTAACTATAGCTTTAGATGAGCTCAGACACAAACGTTAATTTAACAATGTCTTTATTGATTTTTATTTCACCTACAATATTAAAATCACATCACTGTATCTCAACATTAGCTTTCTTACACAGACTGTAGATTTGTTTGTTCCCCATCATCTACATTAAAAGCAAACTAGCAGTGCTAAGTAACTAAGTACATTTACTGAAGTAGACTTTCTGTTACTTTATTCTTGGACTTCACTACGTTTCACAGGTACACTTTGTACTTATGCTCCACTATTTACATCATAATTGAAGTTGTTTTTCAGATGAGTACTTCTTCCACCACTGCAAACTAAAAAGGGTCTTTTCATGGTTGGTGTAATAATAGAAAGAAAAGTGTTTCAGTGCTCAGACATTCAGCTGACTGCTGCTGATTGGATGATGAACTGTTGACAGTACATCACGACACTGTGTTTTCCCTTAATCTAGGAAACACCAGTCAATTAGCAATCAAACATGAGCATCAGTCACTTCTGCATAACAGCGGAAATACGAGTGAGGACAAACAGCAATATTTTTATCCCTGAAACTCAGGAAGTGGAGCTGACGTAGAGGAACACTGGACTGTGTGAGTGCACCCAGGTTCGGCCTCTTGTCCATGGGGGTGAATTAACGGTTTATGTATAAGACAAACACCTGCATGTTTTTTACTTCCACACGCTTCAGCCACACGAGCTGTGATTGCTTCTCAAATCACAGACTCAGTCTAGATGTGGACTCACCCTCACTGTTTAGTTTTTGTATGTCGTCCACAGTTTTCTTGTCTCACACGTGGATGAAAATTCAAACGATGGATGCAATTCTTAGAAAACCGATGCACTACTGTATCCTGTGTTTTTGATAATCTCCTTCTTTTTAAATAGTAGGTTGTTTTTCATAGCTACGATGACACTGGCTGGGCACTATTTTCCTATAATAAGTACATTTGTATTGATGTTACGTGTCGTTGTGGGGGGGCGGGGGCTGCTGCAGCGTCAGTCCACCTCCAGGTGGCAGCAGCAGCCTGATGAACCTCCTGCAGACGCTGCTCTCCTCCTCCTCCTCCTCTTCTTCTCTTGCTTTGGTTTTTACTTGGACTAACGACAGTGACGGTGATAGTTTGGTCTCGTTTTGTGAAGTGATGCTTTTGCATAAGTTTTGATGTTTGGTTCTTGTAAAGATTAAAAATGTGATTTTTGGACGTGTCGTCAGTGTTTGATTAACGTCTGGTTCTGATAAAACCTCCAAGTCAGGGTCCACTCAGAAAGTACTTTAGTTATTCCTGTGACTCTTTACCACATCGGATCTTAGGAACAATACGAATAAACGTAGTTACTGGTTAATTACCAGCTCGTTATATTTGAGATTGTTAAGAAAAGCGAACGCATTAATGTGATAATAGCTGTAATTCTGGATGCAGTGTGAAATATTCTAGAATAATTCTGTGGTGCTCTCAGTAACGTTTATGGAGATGGAAAGTGTATAAAGACAGAGCAGAGGTTCACCTGCACGTTGCAGTGGGTTTGGGGAGCTCACTGCTGTCTGACACTAAAATAAAAAGGCCAGTTAACAGGCGAGTTAGTTCGCATCAACACTTCCAGCGCGAAACTGTGACTTTAATGCTCAGTAAAGCTCAGATGTGAAGGAAGTGCTGCGCACAGATGATCTTATTCTGGTGATTTAGTTTCACAGCATCACGTTTGATCACGTGATTTGGAAAATAAACGTACTGAAACATTTGTAATATTTATTTCTAATTTCTACTTCAAACTGGAAGAAGTACTCAGAGTTTTAAGTAAAATGTCAATACCACAAATTACGTAAGTAAAAAGTGTTATTAGCTAAATACACTGTACATCTAAAGTACTGCAGTATTTACAGTGGTATTAGTATGTGTGTTTTCACTCAGTAAGCAGAAACACAGAGTATAAATACTTTATTAAACTAACCCTGCATTAAAAATGTTACAGAAGTAAAAGTAATATTGGTAATATTACCAATAAATATATATTTAAGTACCAATAATACAGCAGAAGTATAAAGTAACTACACAAGTATCAAACAGCATTTAAGAATTACATATTCAAATATACTAACTACTATTCTTAGTACACATTATTTATTTCACTGTTGCTTCTAATGAAGTATTTGCAGTAATATTAGTACTTTTACTTTCAGCAGTGGAAAGTTACTGGGCACATTTTATCAGTAACTTTAGTACACGTTAGAGCTACTAGTATTTTCCTGGAGTACTTTAATTCATTACTTATCTGAGTTACTTTACAGGTTATACTCATTAATTACGTGAGCCAGTCCGTAGTACTTTTACATTTGGTACTTTGAGTATATTTTCTCATAAATACTTTTACTTGAGTAAACTTTGTCGTACCAGAATACTTTTCTACTAAAGTACTACTTCAGCTTGTAATGGAGTATTTTTACAATAGTATCAGTAACTGTACTTAGGTACCAGACGTGTACTGGTGGTGTTAGTACTTTTTCTGTAGTGAGTATCAGATTACTTCCTCCGTGTGTGCCGCTGTGATAAAGTAGTCCCGCAGGAATGTGAGCGTTAAAGCCGAACTTCGGCTCCTTCAGCACCGCGCCGCTTCGCTTCGTGTCTCCGGGCTCCGGTTCTGCTTTCCTGCTTGTCCGGCTGCAGCTGGACGCGCGGACAGCGGCGTGTTTTCCGTCCTTCCCGTTTTCTTTGGCCGGAGACCGTGAAATCCGAACAACAATAGAAAGCGGCGGAGCCGAGGAGCGCGGCGGAGGCGGGGGGAGCAGCTTCCTCACAGCGGAAGGAGACGGCGGAGCTCCTGCAGGACAATGTGAGACACACCGAGAGTTGATCCAGCGCAGTCAGCGAGCGGCCGAGCCTACGAGCCAGGATGGAAGTGGGGATAAATTAACGCACATCCCGGCTGAACCACGACCACACTTTTGTTTTTAAAGCCGCGTTTTTCGCCAGAGGAAGCGGCCGCAGCGATGGGAACGCGGCGCTGAGGAGGAAGCGGCGGCAGGGCCACGAATCGGGAGAAAGATGGGTGTCGTGCTGCGGACTCTGTTGTTGTGTAGTTTTTGTCTTCTCGTACGAGGTGAGTTTCTCCTCCGAGCGGCCCCGTAGCTCTGGTTTCCGTCCGTGTGAGCTCCGGGGACGGTGAAAAGTGAAGTTAGGGTGTGAGAAGAGCAGGTTTCGCGGTGTATTTTGGGAGCTGTGTCCGGGCCAGGGCCCTCTCTCCCCGGGGTTTGGAGCTAACATTAGCCAGCAGAGCTATGCGTGCTTATCTGTGTGTTTGCTGCTGGAGCACAGGACGGTGAAACCACAAATAGCCCGTGTTAGCTGGGAAAATGTCCCAGCAGGCTCCAGCAGCCAGGAGAACCTCCTCCGAGTCTCTGCTTGGAGCCTGGATCTGGGCTCTGGAGCCGCTTTGCAGCGTTTGTTCGCGGCTTTAAACTTTGGATCCAACAACTTCACCAACAGTTGAAACCTGAGATTCAGGGAATAGCAGCAGTTAGCACAACAAATGCTAAGAAGCCTGTTAGCTGCTCCAAGCTAACAGTTAAAGTTCCTCTTTTAACTCTTTAGATCTTCTTTACCTGCGGAAACCTCTGAGATACACGTTGTGCTTTTACCTCAGGATCAGTTTTACATGAAACAGAACTTCACCTGCATGATGATGGAGGTAAAGACTGTGAGATTCAACACCAGCTTAAAACTAGGATCATACACACATCCAGACAGTTCTACATCCAGTTCTTATAATCACAGAAACTAACATGTTTATTCAGACTTTTTTCCTTTATCGCTCGTCTCAGTCTGTCGGATCCACAGTTTTTATTTCAACAGAAAACCAGCAGAATAAAATCAGTCACTTAGACAGAAAAGGACACATAAGGTGATTTTCATTTTCTGATTCTCCATTAAATGTTTAATTCATCAGTGGTTAGAGGTTTAAATGCAGGAGTCAGATCTGATTTACAATGAGTTTAAAACACATAGAAACTTACTTAAGGTTCATTAATGTTTTAGTCCTTGTTCACGTGACGAATCACAAAAGTGATTTCTATTTTAAAATCCAACAAAGGAACTGATTCTGCAGTTACTGGAAGTGAGGTGGTGTCAGGTAGAAGTCCAGCAGAGGTGTAACTACAGGTTTAAACGGCAGATGTCTGCTCTTTGATTAATCAATTAATCAACAGGTGACTGTAGTAATAAATGGAAAACGGAAAGTTATGGCGATTTGTTCGTTAAAGTTGTTTTGGATGTAAACGGTCATGAAAGGTGACTCACTTTAATTATCCACAGCCCAGTTTGTCTTTAGTGTCGTAGGACTGTTCATCAGGAGGATCTGTAGACGGATCATGTGGTGACACCTGAGCAGGTTGGTGCTCTGAAGGAGGCTGTGGGACGTGGATGAAAGCTTGAAGAGCTACTCACAGATATTAATGAATTTACTCACAGATAATTTGCTGCCAGGTTTTTCCACCTTCTGAACATTTTAAAGTGAAAACCAGTGCGTGGTGCCTTCACGGTTTCTGTTCTTCTTTGTTACAGACTGAGTACAGCGCCAACAGAAACACATAAAATACAGTGTGAGATGAATTAGGATGAATAAACTGCACGAGAGTCTTGAAACACGCAGTAAATCTGGGGCTTGTAGGTCAGAAACAGTGTGGTTCTTCAACACCTTCTGGTTTCATGTGTTTCTAGTGTTCGCTGCTCGACCTGTTGCTGCTGCAGGTGTCTCGATCCTGCACGTCTGTGTGTTTATTGTATTAATGTGTTAATAATGTGGTATCGCTTCATACTTTGGTTCTGAGTGGCCCTGGTTCCTGTGTCCATATTAAAACAGTTTGTATTTAGTTTAATCATAACTGTGGGTTTCTAGACGACATCTTAATGAAAATGGAGAGATTAAAGTTATAGAGAGATATAAGTTATTTAATATCAAAATAAGGAAAATGATTCAGTGATAATTCAGATGTCTCCATCAGTTCAGAAGCCGAACATAGTTCAGCTTGTTAATGCAGAAAATCTTCACATTGAAGACGACAACACGAGTGTTTGATGTGAAAACACAAACTGAGCTGATGTGTCGTTCAGCCTGAGGCCTGAGACTGGAAACAAACTTTCTAAGAACTGGAGGTTTCTCTTATTTTGCTCCCGGTGATTATTTCCATCATGATGAATCTAATTTCACTGATCATTCAGTTTACAAAATGTCAGAATCACAGTGTAATTCAAACTTTTAAGCTTCTCCAGTGTTTTTCTAAAATAGGATGGTTTGAAGACGCCACCCTGGACGCTGAGAAACCGTTTTCTGATGTTTTATAGAGCAGACTGTTAATTCATTGATATGATGTTCATGGGATTAATAGATGAGTTGATTACACATTACCGCTGCAGGTAATGTGTGTTCCTGATGTTTCCTCCTGGCAGAGTTCAGGTTGTAAGCAGCCTCAGGGACCCTGACTTTGAGGTTTTGATGTTGTGATTTAGTAAATATTTAGAGAAGGAAATCCCCCCTGAGTGAAGTGAACAGGGGCTGGCAGTGGGAGCTGCAGGGCTCACCGTGACCTAGTGTCTGATCCGACGGTGCTGTGTAGCTCGGGATGTGTCGAATCGTGGGTTAGGCCTGGAGCCAAGATTCAGCAGAGAGAAAGCCGTGTCCTCTGCTGCTCCTCTCCTCCTCAGCATCTCAGGAACCAGACTCAGGTCCGGTCTGACCCGAGAGCGCCAGGAAGAGACAAATGACATTTATCATCTGGATGTTTGGTGTTTCTGTTATGGGGGTTGTGGTCAAAATGGTGCATCGTGTTTTCACATATTTCTCACAGTTTTTTTTAAAGGTGTTTGATGTGTTTCCTGTTGTTTTTAATGTTTCTTGAAATGATGTGTTTCTAGTGATGTTTTTAAAATGGTGTGTCGTGTTTCTTTTTTATGTTTTCTAGGTGTTCCGTTGTTGCTGTATGCAAACCGGCGGGACCTTCGGCTCGTGGACGCAGCACACGAAAAGGCTAATGCCACCGTGGTGGTGGGAGGACTGGAGGACGCTGCTGCTGTGGACTATGTCTACTCTCAGGGCCTCATCTACTGGAGCGACGTGAGTGAGGAGGCCATCAAACGAACAGTCTACAACCAGTCTGGGGCCAGCACGGTCCAGATAGTAGTCCCGGGTTTGGCCTCCCCAGATGGACTGGCCTGCGATTGGTTAGCATTTAAACTTTACTGGACGGACTCGGAAACCAATCGGATTGAGGTAGCAGAACTGGACGGATCTTTGAGGAAGGTTTTGTTCTGGCAGGAGCTGGACCAGCCGAGAGCCATCGCTCTGGATCCAGAACGAGGGTGAGTCTGACTTTCCTTGGAATGAAACCAGAACAACACGAAACGTATTATTGACCTTTAGACAGTGTGGTCGCCGGTCGCCTGCTCCCTCCGCTCTAAAACACAAGACCAGCAGCAGCCAAGAGAAAGCAGCACATGCTAGGGCTGTGTGTGTGTGTCTGTGTGTGTGTGTGTGTGTTTCTGTGTGTGTGTGTCTGTGTCTGTGTGTGTGTGTGTCTGTGTGTCTGTGTGTCTGTGTGTCTGTGTGTGTGTCTGTCTGTCTGTGTGTGTCTGTCTGTCTGTGTGTGTGTGTCTGTGTGTCTGTGTGTGTCTGTGTGTGTCTGTGTGTGTCTGTGTGTGTCTGTGTGTGTGTGTGTGTGTCTGTACGTGTGTGTCTGTGTATGTGTCTGTACGTGTGTGTCTGTATGTGTCTGTGTGTGTGTGTCTGTGTGTGTGTGTCTGTGTGTGTGTCTGTCTGTGCGTGTGTGTGTGTGTCTGTCTGTGTGTGAGTCTGTATGTGTCTGTAAAATGTTGTGCACAGTGTGTGTCTGTGTGTGTGTATGTGTCTGTGTGTGTGTGTCTGTGTGTGTGTCTGTCTGTGCGTGTGTGTGTGTGTGTCTGTGCGTGTGTGTCTGTCTGTGTGTGAGTCTGTATGTGTCTGTATGTGTCTGTGTGTGTGTCTGTCTGTGCGTGTGTGTCTGTGTGTGTGTGTCTGTGTGTGTGTGTCTGTGTGTGTGTGTGTGTGTGTGTGTGTGTGTCTGTCTGTGTGCGCGTGTCTGTCTGTGTGCGCGTGTCTGTCTGTGCGCGTGTCTGTCTGTGCGTGTCTGTCTGTGTGTGCGTGTGTCTGTCTGTGCGTGTCTGTCTGTGTGCGTGTGTCTGTCTGTGCGTGTCTGTCTGTGTGTGCGTGTCTGTCTGTCTGTGTGTGTCTGTCTGTGTGCGCGTGTCTGTGTGTGTCTGTGTGTCTGTGTGTGTGTGTGTGTGTGTGTCTGTCTGTCTGTGTGTGTGTGTGTGTGTGTGTCTGTGTGTATCTGAGTTGTTTCAGGACATAAGTCACTAAAGTGTAGTTTGTATGTATATGTTGGTTTGACTGGTTTTACTTTATATTTTTTAGACAACAAATCATTTCCACTGTTTCTTATGGGGAAATCTGAGTGTTTTGGATTACGAGCACGTTTGAGGTTCTACTGTAGTTGAAAATGTGGTGGATCATTGGTTGGTAGTCGTTAGTGATGTTGTTCTTACAGAGTATTTTAGTTTTAAGTGGTG
Organism: Ctenopoma multispine; assembly: GCA_034779795.1. NCBI lineage: Eukaryota > Metazoa > Chordata > Actinopteri > Anabantiformes > Anabantidae > Ctenopoma > Ctenopoma multispine. The sequence goes on from JAUYWH010000015.1 coordinate 15,564,487, forward strand.
TTTTATTGTGGAGTTTCTACAGTTTCTGTTTGTGTGCTTTGGTTTTCTATAGTTTTGAAAGTGTATTTTTCTTTTTTTACTTTTAACGCTTTTTTAAAAATATTTTGGTGTCCATGCCTACGATGTTTTCTCTCACAGGAAGTTTAATGGTTTTGTGGTTTACGCTGTTGGTTGGATGAAACAAACCGCGAGACTGAAACCAAAGCTTTTAGGAACTACATGTTCCTCTTATCTTTCTGAGTAAAGACTGATGTAGGAGTTCATTTCTGATTCAGATTACATGAAGTCAGAAAACTGCAGAATAAAAAGGAGGAAAAATGAGATGCGTCTAGTTCATGGAGTTTAAGTCTGGACTTGAAACACACGTGTTTAGTTTGTGTTTTCACATCAAGCACCCGTATTATCAGTGTCTGTGGTTAAAAACGTCTTTACTGCTCACATCGGAACACCGAGGAGAAGGTTTGAGTCTTCGTTTCACCTGAATGCACCCCGAGGCTCAGACTCCTGAACAACAGCAGGAGGGCGTGTTTCTGCTGCTTTGTTTGTAGCTTGTTCTGGATCAGATTGGGTTGCAGGGAGACTGAGCTGCCGTCCGCTGGATTCTCCTGGAATCCGAACAACGGTGTCAGTGTGGAAACTTTTTTTTTTCGTCTGAGCTCGGCGTCAGCAGCTCAAGAATGTCTTGAATCAGCTCGAGATAGAGAGGGAGCATCTGCAAGTGGATCAACAGTGAGAGGTTGGCAGCAGCAGGAGGTGGAGGAGGATGGTTCTCAGATAATTTATCACACACATGCATAAAAAAACCAACACCGCTGCTGAGAATGTATTGCGCTACAACACTCCAGCATCAGTTTCCATATTTTAAAAGAATCCTGTCTCTGGAGTGAAAAGGAGAGTTAGTTAGTGCTGTTTATTTCAGACTCTGTTCCACCTGTTGCACCACGTCTGTCACACTGTACTCACGCTGCATAACAAGCATGCTCCTCTTCCTGTCCTTCATCACCACGTTTCCATCTTCAGGCTCCAGAGAGGTGTCGGATTAGGATGTAAATCCATTAGGACTCAGATAAAAGGGCCCTGTAATGTATTCATTAGTTTTATTTAAATTTGAGGTTGTTGCTCCCCCGTCTCTCTCTGTCTGTCCTTCTCGTCTCTCCTGGGTTTTTTATTCATGGAAGCTCTTCCCCCCTCAGTGTTTGATCCACAACGGTACAGAGATAAAAGTCACACCGAGCCCGTCACTCGTACTGGATGCTGGTTTCACCAGTGTACTGTGAACTGGGTTTGTGTGATTCAGAAACCAGTTGATCAGAGCAGCTTGCTGAGGATTTTCCCCCTTTTGAGTTGTGACCCTGACTTTGCCCCTGACAAAGTAATGAGACTATTTCTTATGAGTACAAACACACGACTGTAACCCTGTAAATAATAAAAATACATGACGCAGGTGGAAGTATACTCGATGTTACGCTGATGATACTGTTATACAGCTGTTTAAAACCTCAAGATCAAATCTTCAGACTCTGATCATATGTGTTCTGATGTTTGGTTTAAGGAACTAAACTTAAACTTCCTTCTTATTTGATTTGATGTTGACAGTCTTACATCAGCTGACACATGTTGTCTTTCTAACGTTCAGACAGAGATGGGGAGTCAGACAGACGAACCAGAACGTTTTTTTTCTCTTAAGTCTGGGCCGAATGTGGAAATGACCTCTGAATAGTTTTGGATTGAGGTAACAGGGATTTGCTGATGGAGGTGCTGAACAAAGCTGTGATCGCACCTTTGTACAAACCAGTACAGCAGCTTCTGATTTGATCACGTCCTGCAGTTTGTTTGTGTCATTAGTTGGACTGCAGCACAAACCGAGGCTCCTTCACCGATGCAGAAAATGTGTTGCATGTGTTCTGTTCCTTTGTTTGGTTGCGTGTGTTTCACAAAGACCCATTGTTGCTGTGGCAGCTGTTTTGCTTTTCCAGCAGTTTGTAACAGAGCAGCAGCAACACGCCAGCTACACGGGTTCATTTATGTTGGAGTCGAGACGGGAGTCTTCCGTCCTTCAGTGTCCTTCGGAGACATGTAGTAGACAGTTCATAGAGAACTTCTGATTGCCAGGCTGTAGTGGTTTACTGCCTGTAGAGCCTCTGGGTTTACAGAAACCAGGGAGTGTTGGTTGTCAGTCTGATGGTCTGAGACTCCTGCAGCGATGAGGGGTCTGTTATCTGCAGTAACGTCATCACTAACAGATTACTACTGGGCTGGGGGGTTTTCAGGTGATTGGAATCTGCAGCCTCACTGCTAGATGCCAGTAAATCTTACAGACTGCACCTTTAAATCAAAGTGTGTGAGTAGTGTGGAGGTAACCAGCAGCTGGATCATCCTCTGTTGTTACTCACTGAGGTGCATTTACTCATTTTATAGTACTGTTACCCCTGCAGTTCAGAAGTAATCCTTCCTCTTTTTACTTCATTAATTTGACAACTTTAGTTACTTTTGTTAATAAAGAACAAATATCAACCATCAACTGCATCATATTGTATTGAGTTTAGTACTTTAGGTGAATTTCAGAGCATGTTCTTCAACCTGACTAAAGAATTTTCAGTGTTGTCAATTAGTCATTTGATTCCTGGAAAAATGTGTTGAGAAGCTGACATCTTGTTTAGTTCCAGTCAAAGGTTAAAAAAACACATATTTAGTGATCTGTGATGAGAAAGGCAGCAGAACTCGTCTTTTCTGATGCTGAAGTCTGCAGATATTTGACTTTTGCTTTACGAAAATGATTTAAATAAGAATGTGAAAATAGTTTGGTTATTTTCTGTGAGTGAAACTCTTCATGTTCTGCCGTTGCTGGTCGTCACTGACTCTGTAGAGATGCAACAGATGCTGTAATTATTTGTGCTGTTGTTGCTGCACCAGGACTAAAACAAAACTCAGGCTTAAACCAGAGGAACGAGGAAGAAATCACACTGTTAAACAAGAGCATGTTTTATAACCCGTGGCTTGTTAAGAAGGAAAGAAGTGGGTTTGTTTCTCAGGTTCACTTTGTAGCGGTGCAGCACCTTTGAGGAAAAACTGGTTTTCCAAATCCACAGTGGAACGCAGAACTGGACTCAGTTCAACCAGGATGATTAATGCATCAGGTACCAAATACAATGCAGCTCCTGTGGTGAGGGGATGTTTTGTGAGCACGCTTTTCTCTTTCTCCTTTTTCAGCCCGAGCAGGGCCACATGGTTCAAGCTGTTTGACGTGCACTAAAATCCAGCCCGTTCGGTCAGTACTTAAAGTTTACACGTGTAGTGATGTGTTAAGATTCAGGTTGTGTCTCTCCTGACTCGGTGAAGTGGGCGTTGTAGGCCTTCAGTCATCGTGTGCAGGTTAGTCACAGCTCACAGCTCATTTGGTTGTTGCCGTTTGCTTTGTTTGCAGTGAAACCCAAGCAGCTGCTGTGTTTAAAGCCTGTTGCTGTTTTTTGCTCCTGGGCAGGCTATCAGTTAAAGCTTTTGTCTTGTGCTGAATGGGATTATGTGGAGAGGCCCAGCAGCTCTGTTAGTGGGTCATTCCTTCATCTGGAAACATGACGTTCCAGCACACGATGATACTCGCTGCTTTGTACTTCTGGCATAGATTAGGTTTGGCATTTTACTCACAATACTCACCCACTGTGAAGTGATGTGATTCAACCTTTAGCCGCTTCATAAAAGCTTTTATGCTTGTTCCATTCACCTGGCGTTTCACATCATAGAGCTGTAACGTAGATATTCGAGGTTTCTAAAGTAAAAGTCTTGTTCATTGTGAACTTGGATCAAGATGAAACTGTCCTGGTTGAATCATCAGCACAAAGAAGGAGCAGCGCTGCCAGAAAATATCAGATTCCTCAATTTAAAAAGTCGAAGCTACAAGAAACGTGAGGACATAGAAACATCTAGAAGGGTGTTAACTACAACTCCCAAGGTGCATTTCTGTGAGAAACAGCCAATCCCAGAGCTTCACGTTCTGTTAAAGATCACATTCTGTAGTTTCTCATTGTAGATCTGTTCCACTGTGTTGTTTTCTCCAGCAGCAGCTGAGGCTCATGGGTAATGTAGTATTTAAAGCGTTGAGTACATGAAGGTGAGCGTGACAACCCAAAAAGTAACGTACGTCTGTGTCGGGTTACCTCAGAACACAGAGCAGGTACACGGACACACTCACACTGACTCTCACTTCCTGTTTCTAAAGCATGTGGCTGAGTTAAGATGCAGTTTGAAGTTCCTCTGTTCTCCTCCGCATGGGGGGGGAGGGGGCGATGGAGATCACTGACGGTGGTGTCGATGGGGGAGGACAGAGGGGCCGTCCAGCTGTGATGGTAATTAAGTTGAACAAAGAGGAGAATTAGCAGCACAGCAGTAACCCCCGCCTTCCCACAAACACCCCCGCAGCTGATGATGAGCAGGAAAAACATGTTGTTTAAACAGAGTATTTCTTTCGCTGAGTGACAGAGCTGCGTTAGTCACATCGTGTTTATGTCCACGTTCCATCAGTCAGTGAAATGAAGTCTGAGAGCTGCAGCGCAGTCGATCGAGGGGACAGAAACACTCACGATACTTTATCATCAGCAGAGTCATCAATGAAATGTTATTTAAGAAAATGTATTATAAAAAGATTATTTGTTATTAGAATATTTTAACAGCTAGTTAATGACTGCTAACTGTTGCTGTGTTAATAATGATAATTGATACTTTATTGATCCCCTTGGGGGAATTGTTGTTTGGACAGCTGATAGACCTGTGTCAGTGCTACTATGGGGTTTCTGTGTTTTGTCCAAGGACACTTCAACATTTAGCTTGCAGGACTGAGAATCGAACCGCTCACCCTTGGGTTTGAAGACGGCTGCTCTACTGCTCTACCCACTGAGTTATCATGCCGCCTCATGTTGGACAATATCCAGCTTATAACATCATTTATCATTTCATCTTGGTATTTTTGTTAGGAGCTCATTTTGGTTTTGAATTGTCCTACAAATGTGAATGCTGCTCAGAAATGTGGGCCAAGAAGAAAACTGGAGCAGCGAGTAACAGAAAAACTATTAAACACAATAAAGGTAACACGTGCATGAACAACATTCATAATTCTGTGCACTGAAACAGGTGTAGAATCACGTCCAGAGCTTGCTTCCTCTGTGTAGTTGGAGTAAACACAGACCTGCATCTGCTCCTGTCAGTTGCTTAGCAACAGCAGCATCCTCCACTCGAGACTCGCCTCCCTCGTCCACCTGAGTCCTCATACTGTGTGTGGATTATCCAGAGATGCTGGTTCTCTGTGGCGTCCGGACTTGGTGTGGTTGTGAATCCTTTTTGTTCTGAACCAGTGTTGATTCTGTGTTGCTCCAAACCTCCCAGTTCCCTGTGAATCTGACACACTGTTGTATCAGTGAACTGATGGTGTTCTCCTGTTTTCCCTCAGGTACATGTACTGGACAGACTGGGGTGAGATCCCAAAGATCGAGCGGGCCGGGATGGACGGCACCAATCGCTCCATGATCATCGATAAAGAGATCTACTGGCCCAATGGGCTGACACTGGATTACAGCCAGCAGAAACTGTACTGGGCCGACGCTAAACACAACTTCATCCACCGGTCCAACCTGGACGGCACATCCAGGTACAGACAGACTCACCTTCAGGTGTCGGGGGGGTTGTTGTTGTTGGCTGCTGATCTTTCAGGTCACTGGGTTATGGTTCTGCTGAGCCCATGAGGATGAAAACCACAGAGTGTTGGTGGGAGCTGTCAGTTAGCAGGAAGCCTGCAGCCTCTTTGGACCAGGTAAAAACCCAGACCTGTGCTCTGTTGTTTCAGGGAGGTGGTGGTGAAAGGAGAGCTGCCTCACCCCTTCGCCCTCACCCTGTACGAGGACACTCTGTTCTGGACGGACTGGAACACCCACTCCATCCACTCCTGCAGGAAACAGACCGGAGCTGAGAAACGCACCGTCCACTCGGACATCTTCTCCCCCATGGACATCCACGTCTTCAGCCCCAAGAGACAGCTCAGCTGTGAGTACAGACGTCCTCTCAGTCCGCTGACACAACGCAGAACAATCAGGATTATTTGACCAGTCGGCTTTTTACAGGCTGCTCTGGTGGTTTATGGGGTTTTATGTCAACATTTTGAACACTGTGATGCTGTTTATGCCACAGGAACCATTGAGTTTGTTCAGTGTCTTTAAAGAGTAGTTCAGCATTTCAGTAAATCCAGATTCAGATTCTCCGTGTTAAATGAGTCATCTGTGGTCCGTGTTTAGTCCTCGTATGTCTTCATGACCAGCAAATATTTACATGCTGAGTTAAACTCGTGTCAAAACGTGGTTGAATAATGAATTTATGAGAAACAAATGCTTTGTCACGTCTGTCCCTTTTTTGGACACTTTGTTGATCACTCTCAACAATAACTGGAAGAATCAGACGTCCAGGCCTACAGGCCCTACAGGCAAACGCATCCTCCGTCTACATGTGGGACTATCAGGCATCTGCTCGGCCTCTGCTGATGCTCTGAGACCTGTCACCGTGTGACTGCAGAAACTGGAGCTGGTGTTTGGTAAAGATGCAGCTGGTTTGTGTCTAATAAAGCAGAAAACTTCATCAGTGCAGTTTGTCTTGGCTCAGTGATGAAGAATTGGAAACAGAAAGTGGATTTTTCCTTCAGAGTAAAACAATGGTCCTCAGTGCTGTGTCAGGTTAAAACAGGAGCGGACACGTGTTTAGAGTTTAAATGATCAGTCAATTAATTAATGAATTAGTGACGGGGAAAAAACTAATATTTTCACATTGTCTGACTTATTATGTGCTGTCTGAGATCATGTGATGGACGTCATTTAGACTTTCAGGTCAAATAACAGTTAAAATAGAAACAATACTAAACGTTTCTCTTCTATCAGAAACTGAAAACTTTATGTTTTGGACATAAGACATTTGTAAACGACACGACAGATTATATAAGCTGAATGATTTGGTGTTTTATGATCCATAAGTAAGATTAGTAAGTAAAGTTTAAACATATCTGGTTGTAGCTGGAGCAGAGTCTGTTGTTCAATCTTCCCTTAACTTGTGTGTTTGCTGTCAGCAGTGAACACCCCGTGCTCCGTCGACAATGGAGGATGCTCCCACCTCTGCCTCCTGTCTCCGTTGAAGCCCCACTATCGGTGTGCCTGTCCCACTGGAGTCCAGCTGCTGGAGGACGGGAAGACATGCAGAGACGGTGAGGATGCCTGAAACTTTTCTTTAATATTTTATATAAGGTTATGAAAAAAACAATAGTGAAAATGATGTTTCAGAGGTGAAACCCACTTCACTCTTCTGCCTCCTGCACACCATGGTGTTGGTCAGAAACCAGACTGAATAAAAGTTTTAACCATTAAAGTCTGCATGAAGTTAGAGTGAAAGATGGACTATAAAACTTTGTTGCTGCAGAATTACCTTGAAAAACGTCATTTTAGAGTCGTGTCACTCATTCTCGTCTTAAACGGTTATCTGTGGTTTCTGCTGCATGTCGACAGTCAGCAGGAGGATAAATTATCCAGAGTTTTGGAATTTGTCTTCAGAGACGCTCGAGTGGAAATGAGATCCAAATGTTTTCTGAACTGCGTCAGTGAAACATGTAGAAGTTTGGATTTGGAGATTACTATTATTTTCATAAAGAAAAAAGGAAAACACAAAAAACCCTGTTGTGTAACCATTTACAAGAATTCAGCCCAAACAACCATATTGAATTCATTAGTGTTTGTGAGTGTGAGCTTTGTGTCCCTGTTTCTGAAAAACCAGCACATTCTCTCTTTGTACCAAACCTCATTAGCTTTTTCTTTAATTTAAAGAAACTGACAACCTGCTCGTTTCATTTCCGTCCGTCTCATCATGGCTGTCATCGCCTAACGCTCTGAGCAGTTCAAGGAGGTGTTGGATGGACCTGTGGTTGCCGTGGTAACCCCACTCCATCACCAGGCTGCCTGTTTGAATGGCAGCCCTGGCTTATTCCCTCCCTCTGCCTCTTTTATTTACATTTTTTGGTTCAGTAACCCTCGCCCGCGGAGCGATGGAGGAGTGAAGGCGGGGAAGCTTTTGTGAGAGACAGGATCACATGCTCCCCCTGCAGACAATGCTTCCTTTCACTGCCAGGGTTTAACTATTTCAGTAGAGCTTTCTTCCCCTTTAAATCAGAGTATCTGAGTGAAAACGTGGCCAAACTCTGACCTGCAGGCTTGAAGTTCATTGTTTGACTTCAGCCTCGTAACTCCTCCACCAACATAACACATGATGTTACTTGAAGGATGTTAAACTTTGTTCAACATCACCACAAAAACCTGTTCGGTTATTTAAGGTTTGATCCATGAACCACATGTGGAGAGAATTCAGCACCACATTTACTTACCCACCTTCTTTACTGAACTGTAATATCATATTTTTACTTTACTGGAGTGTTTTTCTCCTCATGCATAGTATATTTCTTCATCATTACTTCATTTCAGAGGGAGTTTAACCTTGTGATAAGCTTAGAAAACAGTGTTTCATACATTTTTGATCTGTGACTCTGTAAAGGTGAAACCACAGTTGTTTTCATTTCCCCTTCTCACATGGTTTCCTTTCCCTGAGAGGTAAATTGGGTTTTGTAAATCAAACCAAAACTAGGATTTTAAAGAGATTAAAAAGCATCGTATTGCTGCAAAGATGCTGACAGTTCTCTACTAACATCACATAAATTGATTTTAAAGTGAAATGATTTTGTTGTGAATTTGCATTGAATGATTTGTAGATCTTCAGTCTGATTGGAATAAATCTTTTGAGCAGAAGACGAGAAAAAACTAAATTCCTCCAGTGCACAAGTGTCTTTTTCCAAACTTTGTTCTCTAACGTAGGGCAGGAACCCAGAAAGCGTTTAATCCACTAACCTGGTTGCAATACATGATTTCCTGGTTCCTGTAATTTGGGTCGGTTTAGGATTAACCTGGGTCTTTCCTGTTCTCCAGGTGCAACTCAGATGCTGCTGTTAGCTCGGCGAACTGACCTGCGGCGAATCTCTCTGGACACGCCGGACTTCACTGACATCATCCTGCAGGTGGACGACATCCGCCACGCCATCGCCATTGACTATGACCCGGTGGAGGGGTACATCTACTGGACGGACGACGACGTGAAGGCCATCCGCCGCTCCCTGTTGGACGGCAGCGACGCCCAGTTCATCGTCACGTCTCAGGTGAACCACCCGGACGGAATCGCGGTCGACTGGATCGCAAGAAACCTCTACTGGACCGACACCGGCACCGACCGCATCGAGGTGACTCGACTAAACGGGACCATGCGCAAAATCCTGATCTCAGAAGACCTGGATGAGCCCAGAGCCATCGTACTGGACCCTGTCGCCGGGTGAGTCGAACATCTTTGGTTAATGGATTCTGATAATGTGAGTAAAGGCTCAGTCAATCAAAGTTTTAGAGTTAATAAATTCATAAAACCAAAATAAATTTTTCAAAATGATCATTAATATGTGGATTTTATTTGACAACCAAGGACTCATCAAACCATTTACTTATTATATTGTATATCACAATATTGTCCACAGTGAGTCACAGAGTCCTAATCGTAATTCACTGTTTAGGGACCAGGATTTAATAATGACAGTAATAAGAAAGTCGGGCCACTGAAGAGAAAACTCAGATTTCATTTGTCAGATTGAAAACGAACCTGATTCAGTATCAGAGAAAATTCTTTGGTTTCATTACTTCGTCTGATCAAACTGATGAGAATGCGCAGCTGCTGCTTGTTTTCACTGGAAACTGAGGATTTCACTGGTCCTGTGCTTCTTGTTCCGATCAGGTACATGTACTGGACCGACTGGGGTGAGGTGCCAAAGATCGAGCGAGCTGATCTGGACGGCATGGAGCGAGTGGTGATGGTGAACACCTCTCTGGGCTGGCCCAACGGCCTCGCGCTCGACTACGACGAGAGGAAAATCTACTGGGGAGACGCCAAGACAGATAAGATCGAGGTAGGAGTTTAGTCTTTACTGTTGTGTGAGTCCGCTGAGATCCGTTTGTACTCTGTGAGTTTTACATTCAGCCCGTGTCTGTCTCCTCCTGGAGGACGAGTTCTTCTCTTTAATGTCCATCTCCTGCTGCTTTCACAGCTGCTCCTCGCAGTGTCCGTTTACTGCTGAACACCACCTCCCACTGGGCTGGTCACTGAACCAAAGCCCACCAGGATCAGTCAGATACGTGCTGACGCTTCCTGTTAGCCTTTAAAATAAAGTCACACCCCTACTCAGTCACATTCAGTCATTCAGAGTTTGATTGAAGCAGATAACGGTGAAATACTGAAATATTAGTGTCTGGTTTATAAATGTCTTCGTGTTGTGGTTCTATGCTGTAAGTGCGGCTTATTAGGACTGTCCCTTAAAACAGAAAGACATGATCATGTAACGCTGACTTCTCTGAACAGAAAAAGACACAAAGACATGAAAACGTGATGCAGACTGTGTCCAGCTGCTGATTTCAAACTAAGACCATGTGCAGACCAGACAGCTCATTCATTCAGTGTGTCGTTAGTTTAGCAGATGCTGCTTAAATAAATGCAGTGTCCAAGTATTTTTGCTGAATCATTCCTCAGTAGATATGCATCTATTGTCTAAACCGCTCATTGGTGCTGGAACTTGTCCCAGCTGATCAGAGTTTATACACAGGTACAGTAAAGTTTCACCTGCTGTGTGCTGCCCACAGTCCTCACTAGGTCCAACAGGTGTTCAAAAGTTTTAGGATAAAGAGATAAGAGTAAAAAAAACTAGAACTGGGCCGCTGCCTTACGTGTACACGACATGTTCACAACCACTGCAGTGTCACAGGGCAACAACATGGACGAGTGATGCGTGTCAAGCACAGTGCGTTTGTCGCGGGTTACACACAGGAAGCGCGTTGAAGGCTTCAATGCTGCGTGTAGCAGGAGGACGACGAATGAAATCTCAGAGCAGTCCTTTTCCAGCCCAAGGGTCAGCGGTTTGATTCTCAGTCCCACAAGCTACTTGTGCGAGGTGTCCTTGAACAAGACGCAGAAACCGTGTTGTAGCGCTGACACAGGTCTAACAGCTGTTCAAACAACAATTTCCCCAAGAAGATCAATAAAGTATCAATTATTATTATTAAAAGTGTGACTCTGATGAACTTTTTCTGGGTTTCCACACCTCAACTCCCCTCAAGACCCTTAAAGGTGACACCATTGGTTGCAGGCTCCTGTGCTGGATTTGGAGGTTTGAGGGGCTGGGGAGGGGCCTCCGCCGGCCTCCCTCCCTTCCTCAGGTTTCTTGGAGGACCCAGTTTTTGTGGCGAGATCCCACATCTGGTTCCGATTGCGGCCTGCACTCCAGCTGCGGTCAGCTCTGTTTAGAATAGACCCAGAATCTGAAACCGTCGCCACACTGCGGTCACAACTCCCAAACCAGCGGAGACCTTTTGGCTGAGGCCATCGCGCTGAGATGGAAACTTGATTTTATATTTATACACACCACGTTCCTGTGTATGTGTGTTTAGAAAGATGGCAGCGGGCCACGCTGGGGCTGTTCTGGGAGCAGCGAATAGCGTCGCTCCACGCTGTGTTGATCAGTTCGAGGACTGAGCAGATTACAGGCTTCAATGTTTTTATCTCTTCTCTAGATTCCTGACATTTCTCCACTGTTGACGAATCTCTCTGCGTCTTTTAGAAACTAATTAACACGTAAGACAGGAATCAGGTGTAGTTCAGTTTTACTTTGTGTGGTTTCAACAGTCCACTTCTGTGCAGATGTTATCACACAGGGGCAGATCTACAGGGGGGTAGTGGAGGCAGCTGCCCTCTCTACTGTAGGGGGACTAATTATACTGCGGCACTGGACCTCGTGGGTTTTTATTCTCTGTTCGAATCATTTTCAGTGTGTTAGGAGTCAGTTTCTGTATTTTCTGTAGGTTCAGGTTTGTGTAGAAATGTGATGACAGCATCATGTGACTGTCATGAACAACATAATTTCATGTCTAAACAAACATACAATTAAAATGTCCAACAAAAATAGTTTGCAGTAAAAACACGGATTAACTGGAGCAAACAGTTTGAGCTGCGACTCTTAAATAAAGCTATGAATCATCAAAAGCTTTGTTTCTCTGCTGTGAAGCTGCGACATTTGTTTTCTTCTCACTAAAGGTTCAGCTCACAGTAGATGAGGCACATGTGGAACCTGGACTCAAACCTTCAAATCACTTTCTCACAGCAGTACTTCTGGACATTTTACAGCCTGCACTGGTACTTCAGCTTGTACTGCAGTATTTATACTTTTACTTTGACAGTTGAGTTCTTCTCACAGAGCGAGGTGACTCATTAAACATCACCAGTCCAGTTTGCTGTCATGTGATTGCTGCCGGAGGTGCGTTCACTGACCGTGGATCAGTCCAGACGCGTGTTTTGTCTGCTGGTTCGAAGAAGTGAGATGTCAAAGTTTGTAGGAGGAGGAGAAGAAGAAGGAAGAAATGTGGCGACCATGTGCTGCTGCTGCTGCTGCTGTTGTTTGTTTGCTCCTGCTGTTGCTTCTAATTAGCGGCGCTGCGATGTGCTGCCAGGTCGCCTGAGCCCCAAAACATGGACACTCCATCTGTCTGCACAGAACCAGAACAGAACTATGAAACATGGAGAGCATTTAAAATGTGTGTGACTTAGCCGATCGTCACCTGTTTTGTGTTTCTGAAATTGTCCTTTTGTTATTTCAGCTCCACAGATGGTGCGTTGCAGTTCTGGTGATTTAGTTTTTACCTCGGTTTAGTTGGTTTCTTCAGAACCAGCCTCACGTGTTGTCACGTCCTGACAGTTCTGACTTCAGGCTTCTTCTTCCAGCTGGTTCTAACTACAGGCTACTGCTCTTATTCTGAAGGCTGTTAATCTATCACAGGAGGAATCTGTGTTTTTCAGACATAATTGATTTCTCTGTGGCGAGCTTCTACCTCCTCCTCCTCCTCCTCCTCCTCCTCTTGTGTCATTGAGGTCAGTGTCTCTTGAATGGACCTCTAACCCAGCAGCTTGTTGATCCTCGTTCACTGTCTCATCGTCTGGTTTCACAGCTTTACTTTTGTTACTACAGATTAAGAATTAAAACGCTTGCTCACTGTCGGGTTGGTTGGATCCACATTATGGTTTTAGTCTGGTTATGTTTTCATGTTGTCCATTCACATGTCCCATCTTTGTAAGCCCAGTGACACAGAATCAAGTTTGGCCACGTAGACGAACTGGTGATTTTAGAGGTCAAAGGTCAAGGTTACTGGGACCTCGTGTTTATCCCATTGTCCTGATGTAGCTCAGAAACACCTGTTGGAGATGACGTTACGTCTGGCCGTAGCATCCACCTGGATTTACGATGCACTGAGTATTTAGAAATCCTGGTATTAACAGTTTTTTCCTGTTAAATGTTTAAAATTCAGTTCTAAGAATCATAAACAGGTTTAAAACCTGCAGAATCTGTGTTTCACTAAGTTTGACTATCTGTGTGTTTCAGGTGATGAACATGGACGGGACAGGTAGACAGGTGCTGGTGGAAGACAAACTTCCTCACATCTTTGGCTTCACGCTGCTGGGCGACTACATCTACTGGACCGACTGGCAGCGCCGCAGCATCGAACGTGTCCACAAACACACCGCAGAAAGGGAGTTCATCATCGACCAGTTGCCCGACCTCATGGGACTCAAAGCCACTAATGTCCACAATTCCTTCGGTAAGTCCAGGATCCTGTACCTGAAACCAGACGACCTTGTCTCCTCCGTGTTTTCAGCTCTTTCTTCTTTGTTGATGTCTGTACTGTCAAACGTGTGAGTCTAAATGTTCTTGTCCGTGTGTAATGCTCCTGTACGTCACACAGCACAGAGATGGTGATATTTAAAAGTGGGTGCTGGGTCCACACTCTGTACTGTTAGCAGCTGCACGACGGCTGCTGTTCTGTCAGGCAGGTGTCTGGAGGTGTTTGAGATTCAGACTGAGCAGCAGCAGCTTGTTGTTTTCTCTCTGCAACTGCTGAATCCTGGTGTTTCTGTAGAGTCTCTGCAGCCCAGTCTGAGCGGGAAACTGGGATAATGGAGCATTAATATTTCAGTGCTTCAGTTCAGCTGATACAGACTGCAAACACACTGCTACAGCACCCCGTCCTCCTCCCCCTCCCCGCTGCTGCCTCTGAGATAATAATGAGCAGGACCACAGAGGGAATTTCTCTCCCCCTTTTTCCTCATTCCTCGTCTTTTCTCTGGACTCCAGGAATAAAACTTGTCCACTTTCTTACTGTCCAGTCCTCAGAGCTGCTGGTTTGGTTTGATTTATGTTGGTATTTTTTAAGCTGCCACTGTGTCTGACTTGAATCCTGGTGTTAGCTGTCTTCATGTGATCATTTTAAAGCCAGAAGAATTAAAAGTATTCAGTGTTTTTTCCTGTTTGGATGGAAAAAGCTCTGAAGCAGCGTTTTGACTGTAACTGTAACTGTAGCAGGGTTTCAGCTGCTTGAATAAAAGATGTGGTGGTTTTTGTTGCACGTTTCACAAACACTAAATCATCGTCTGGTCCAAATAAATATCCAGATGTTTAATGCGAGCTGAAAGGTGTCCTGACAAGAAGAGAAGATTCATTAGTCGTGGTGGCAGTGAGGGTTGAGAAAATCTGCTTCTTCTGTTTGTTTAAATGTTTTGTGGGGGTTCAGCGTCGCTGTGGAAAAAGCAGTTTTTTGTGTTAAACTCAACTTAGTCTCATTTCTCACTCACGAATTCTAACGATCTTTCCCTGAGATTTTATAGGTGACACAAAAGCAGCTCCTCGTTTAAACATGTGGGCGTCCTCTGGTCTGAGTCGACACTGAACCGAGCTAATGTTTTCTAACCTCCGTCCACAGGTACAAACCCGTGTGCAGAGAACAACGGCGGCTGCAGTCACCTCTGCCTCTTTAAGCCTCAGGGCGTTCAGTGCGGCTGTCCCATCGGCCTGGAGCTCATCGCTGACATGCGAACCTGCATCGTCCCAGAGGCCTTCCTGCTCTTCTCCCGACACACCGACATTCGCCGCATCTCCCTGGAGACCAACAACAACAACGTGGCCATCCCGCTCACCGGCGTCAAGGAAGCCTCCGCGCTCGACTTCGACGTCACCGATAACCGTATATACTGGACCGACATCACTCTGAAGGTGAGTTTCTGATGAGGTGCACAGCCACGACCTCCTGCTGGTTGGATGGACCTCTCACCTCTTTGTTCCTCTGCAGACCATCAGCCGGGCCTTCATGAACGGCAGCTCTCTGGAGCACGTGGTGGAGTTTGGTCTAGACTATCCGGAGGGCATGGCGGTGGACTGGCTGGGGAAGAACCTGTACTGGGCCGACACCGGCACCAATCGCATCGAGGTGGCTAAACTGGACGGGCAGCACCGACAGGTCCTGGTCTGGAAGGATCTGGACAGTCCACGAGCTCTGGCTCTGGATCCTGCTGAAGGGTGAGAAAAAAGTTGACGGAGAGTTTGTCTCCTCTTCGTTCTACATTCATTGACTCAAACGGCAGCACCTGATGGTCCTGTTTTCTCATACATGGACATAGTTTCTGGTCCTGCTGCCATGTCTTTAATCTGCTGAATCTTCATGGTCTAGTGTAAAGACAAAGAAGGAAGGACTTGGTTTAAATAGTTTCTCTTTAAACTGCAGCCACAGAGAAGATGGATCAGAAACCAGGATCCAGATAAAACATGTGTGTGTTCTCCCTGTTCTGTCTCTGTACTCTAGGTACATGTACTGGACCGAGTGGGGTGGGAAGCCAAAGATTGACCGAGCAGCGATGGACGGAACGGGTCGGATCACGCTGGTAGCCGACGTGGGCCGAGCCAACGGACTGACCATCGACTACGCGGAGCGCCGGCTCTACTGGACCGACCTGGACACCACGCTCATCGAATCCGCCAACATGCTCGGTAATCAGGAACCTTTACAAGAAAAAAAACATGTGACAGCTTATTTACTGCTCCGAGTGTAAAACAAGACTGAAACGTACTTAAGGTTACACAAGGCCACGTTAATGCTCGGTTAATTCATAAGAATTAATAAAATACAGGGCTCGTGATCTATGTTTGTCACTAAATCAGAGAAAACACCACAAAGCCAAGCACCAACTCACAGAAACAACCAGAGGATCACATGTAGTTTTATGCTGAAATTGTAAAACTACAACGGGGATCTGTTAGCAAAGAGTTCAGTGATCTTTGTTTCAGTCAGAGGCTGCAGGATTTCCTCCAGACTCTTCTTCTCTGTAGTATAACCCAGCCTGAGCTCTGTGGTCTATATGTGTGCAGCCCTCTGCACATACATGAGCTTTGTGTTGGTATCAGATGACAGAAGAAATGTTCCTCATTAGCTGCTCGCTCTGATCCTATATTTATGGGAGGAAACTTCAAAGTGCTGCTGAAACAAAAGCTGCTCTGCTCCGTGGAGTTTTGTCCTGAAGTGTCCCCTCTCAGCATGCTGTGGATCTAAACCAGGACCAAAATATTCCTAAAGGAGGAGTCTTAAAACGATAGTGCTATTAGACTATTAGACTATTAGACTGCACACACTCACACTGCTCTTACAACACTACCAATTTGGTGCACAGTTTCACTTTCTGCTGCACCAAGGTCCTTTATTTTCTCAACTTTTACTCCATGGTGGTGTTGAGTTTCACGCCTGGTTCTCAATTACTGCAGATTAGTATTAGTTGTTTTCTTATTGAAAAGCTTAACACAGTTTTATATTAGTCAGCTTTTATTACAACATCAAGATGCTGCTTTTCAGTCCACAAGTCAGGTTGTTCAGTTTTTATTATCTTAACTTAATCACTTAATTAACACTTCTGTCTCATCCCTCCTGTTTTCTTCACTTCTTCCAGGTCAGGATCGTGAAGTGATAGCCGACGACCTTCCTCACCCTTTCGGTCTCACCCAGTACCAGGACTACATCTACTGGACTGACTGGAGCCAGCGCAGCATTGAGCGAGCCAACAAGACTAGTGGTCAGAACCGCACCGTCATCCAGGGCCACCTGGACTACGTCATGGACATCCTGGTGTTCCACTCGTCCAGGCAGGGAGGCTGGAACGCCTGCGCCTCCACCAACGGACACTGCTCCCACCTCTGCCTTGCCGTCCCTGTCAGCAGCTTCGTCTGCGGCTGCCCCGCCCACTTCTCCCTCAACTACGACAACAAGACCTGCAGCGGTGAGACAGCATTGATTCAACAGGGCTACGAAGCCAGACGTCAGTCATAATGAACATGTTGAGTCCAGCTGAGGCTCCTCGGTGTCAATAACCTGTCATAAATGTCTTCTCTCTGTGTCTATCAGCTCCTACTTCATTCCTGCTTTTCAGCCAGAAAACGGCCATCAATCGAATGGTGATCGACGAGCAGCAGAGTCCGGACATCATCCTACCCATCCACAGCCTGAGGAACGTCCGAGCCATCGACTACGACCCGCTGGACAAACAGCTGTACTGGATCGACTCCAAGCAGAACGTTATCCGCCGAGCTCAGGAGGACGGGAACCAGGTCTGTTTCTGTCTAACACATTGAAATAAAAGCTGTCCGTGCTGCAGCTCTCTGACGCGCGTCCTCTCTGCTCTCAGAGTATGACGGTCATGTCGAGCTCGCTGACCGGACCCACTCAGGGTCTGCAGCTGTACGACCTGAGCATCGACATCTACAGCCGCTTCATCTACTGGACCAGCGAGGTCACCAACGTCATCAACGTCACCCGGACGGACGGCAGAAGAGTCGGGGTGGTGCTGAGGGGGGAGCACGACAAACCCAGAGCCATCGTGGTGAACCCAGAGAGAGGGTCAGTGCTTCCACCAGACACTCACAGCGTCCTCCTCCACTTTGATATTACATATATACATAAAACCACTGTTCCTGCACACACCTTCCACTGTAGGAGGACGAGGAGGAGAAGAGGGATAAAGTAAAATAAATTATTCAGTTGTCAGTTTACTAGTTTTATTACTGGTCCCAGTGTCTCCGTGGTTTCAGATTTGTTCCCGTCTCACTTGACTGTGACGTGTTTGAGGATCCAGAACATTTGTCCTCTAGTTCACACCTGGACCCACCTGAGTGTTAAAGTTTCTTGGTGATGCTCGGGTCATCGATTCCAGCAGCTCCAGTTAAACCAGTGATTTGCATCAACACAGTTAGTTTTTCCTTGATTTCATGCTGCAGGTGGAGAAGCTGTGAGAGTACAACACATGTTCTTCAGCTGCTTCCTGCAGATGATGTGTAACAAAAACTGGAATCGTTTCTTACCCTCAGCTAATGTGAACTAGGCCCAGTTCCTACCAGCACTTTATCATCTTCTGTACATTTTCATTAATCTTAAAAAGATGCCTGCAGATGTAGATGCAGCTCATATGCTTCATTATTCATGTTGTTTGGGTTTGAATCTCATGCATTGTTGTGTTGTTTTCTTGGCTGCTTGAAGGACTTTTGTTTTTCCTGTTATATTTTGTAGCTCAACTGGTGAAATCCAGTTCCAGCCTCAAGAGCTGCTCTGATGAGATGTCCTCCTACACCTTTTATTAAAACTCCTTTCAGAAATACAGACGTACTCAAGGAGCATTTAGTTTGTGTCTCTGCTCCTCAGCGTCTGCGTCTTGTTTCTAATCACACAGTAATTTGTCCCTGTTGTTTCTTCTCTCTGGCTCATGAAGTTCTTTAAACTCAGCGGTGCACAGCAACTTGTTTGGAACCATAATTGCAGGGTTTCCTTCGGGCTGGGGTTCACGCAGCAATCTCTGGGTCGTTGTGTGGTTGACAAATGAAGTCTGCAGATGTTCTGGTTCCTTCTGAGAGGAAAACACGGCAGAAACAAACATCCTCAGATGATCTGAATGAATTGAAGCACAGTCGTGGAGTGTTTCAGCAGTCAGAGGAGCACGTAGAAGAGTCCGATGAGTTTTCAGTTGGTCTTATGCAGTCGTCCTCACTGTCTCCTACAGGTACATGTACTTCACCAACCTGCTGGAGCGCTCTCCCAAGATCGAGCGGGCGGCACTGGACGGCACAGAGCGTGAGGTTTTGTTCTTCAGCGGCCTGGGGAAACCCGTCGCCCTCGCCATCGACAACGAGGTGGGGAAGTTGTTCTGGGTGGACTCAGACCTACGACGCATTGAGAGCAGCGACCTCTCCGGTGAGTCCGGAGCAGAAACTGTTTGACTTTCTGCTTTTATTGTGTCCACTGTCTTTCGCCCTTTTTAGAGAGACGTTGTAGGAGCTTAATTTCAGCACCTGTCAGGAGGTGATGCTGTTTGACTTCTCTGTCCGGGAGTAAATGTGGGAACAGAGCAGATGAAGGCCACTTCTTTTAAAGTTGGCATGGAGTCCCAAGCTCAGCACATTCCTGTGATTCTCTGGTGCCTCACGCAGGCCGACAGGAATGTAAACCATGTGTCTGAGAGGTGGGCAGAGGGTATAAACACCACAGTGTCAGAGCTGCTGCAGTATCACAAGTGTACCTCAAGGAGTTTTACAATCTGTAGAAAATACAGCATCCTCTGTGCTTAGAGCCTCGAGCTGGAGACGAAAACTTAAACGGGCACGATGACAACGTTACAGATTCTCTACAACATATTTACTCATATTTCTTTTTTATTATCTTGAGCTGTGTTGTCTTGTAGCTGATCTCGGTGTATCACTGTCCACTCCTCCTGCCTCACCCCTCAGTTCCTCTCCCGTTTTGTTGCCCTCGTTCCTGAAGTTTTCCTTGTTTTTTCCCATTTTTTGTTTTGTTTTGTTTTAAAAATAAATTACAGGAGCCAATCGGATCGTGATTGCAGACTCCAACATCCTGCAGCCGGTCGGTCTGACAGTCTTTGGGAACCACCTGTACTGGATCGACAAACAGCAGCAGATGATCGAACGCATTGATAAGACGACACGAGAGGGACGAACCAAGATCCAGGCTCGTATCGCCTACCTGAGCGACATCCACGCCGTCCACGAGCTGGACATGAGAGAGTACAGTGAGTTCATTTAACAGCTGATCCTGTTAACGGGCAGCAGTGTGATCATCCATCTACACTTGTTTCAGTGACTCACCTGGGATCTTGTTTATTTTCCAGGTAAACACCCGTGTACCTGGGATAACGGCGGCTGTTCCCACATCTGCATTGTTAAGGGAGACGGGACGACTCGCTGCTCGTGTCCCGTCCACCTGGTGCTGCTGCAGGACGAGCTCTCCTGTGGAGGTGAGGGTTGCACAATGAAACACACCTGAGTCACTTCAGGTCGGTTCGGTTTTCTCTCGACATGTCGGCTGGTAAAGTTTTGTCTGTTAATCAGGTACAGGTAGGAGAAAATGCCATCATTGCTCCATCATCTTCCTGTGTTTACTTTCTTGTTCCTACCTCACGTCTGTTTGACCAATGAGTCGATATTAAAGAAAGTTCTCTCACCAGCTTTTCCACAGCTGAAATACTGATCTCTGTCCCCCCCAGAGCCTCCCACCTGTTCCCCGGAGCAGTTCTCCTGCACATCAGGCGAGGTGGACTGTATCCCTCAGGCGTGGAGATGCGACGGTTACCCCGAATGTGACGACAGCAGTGACGAGGAGGACTGTCCGGTCTGCTCCGAGTCAGAGTTCCAGTGCGACAGCCGGCAGTGCATCGACCTGAGCCTCCGCTGCAACGGAGAGATCAACTGTCAGGACCGGTCTGACGAGAACAAGTGTGAAGGTGAGACGGGTAACTCACCTGTACTCACGGTGTTCAATGGTTTTAGAGCCTTTTCTTACAGTTTTCATCCTAATCTAAGACAATACTGAGACTATACATACTGTATATGTACTGTGTATATTACTCCTACTGTCTGCAGCTTAAACTAATCTGCAGATATTAATTTAAACAATATTTGCTAAGAAATTTAATTTTTTTTAGGTGTTTTAGATCTCATTTTGTGTGAAATGTGAGCTTTAAATAAATATTTTTTTCTGTCCATTTTCTCCTGTTTAAATATATTATGAACAATTGTTGGCATGTTTTTTATTTGTAATGTTTCTGTCTTGCAGTGCCTTGTCCTCCTGATCAGTTCACCTGCACCAATGGTCAGTGTATCGGAAAACACAAAAAGTGCGACAACAACATGGACTGTACCGACAACTCTGATGAAATCGGCTGCTGTGGGTCAACACACTGGATTTTAAACAGTTTCTGTGTTCAAACATTTTGAAAAATGATTAGATTGAGCAAAAAAAATCTAATTAATGCTGAATGCGGAACTGTTTCACTTCAATTGCACATTTAACTTATTTATTTTTAGTTTAGTTTTTTTTAGAATCTTTCATTTGAACAAAATCAAATATAATGATTATCGTGATTTTCTCACAATAACTGAAGCTGATTAGTTGAATTAGAATAATTCATTTGTGCTAACATCGTTCTTCTTCTGTGGTTTCAGATCCAACAGAGGAGCCGCCTCCTCCGCCCAACAACACCATTGGCTCCATTGTGGGCGTGGTGATGGCTCTGTTTGTTGTGGGCGCGGTTTATTTCGTGTGTCAGCGCGTCCTCTGTCCGCAGATGAAGGACGACGGAGAGACGGTCACCAATGACTTTGTGGTTCACGGGCCGTCGTCGGTGCCGCTGGGATACGTGCCGCATCCGAGCTCGCTGTCCAGCTCGCTGCCAGGTCAGACACACAACGTGACGCCGAGGTCACAATCTCATGTTTAATGAAGCCAGTGCTGATGTTTGTTTCCACACCTTTTAACACAGGTATGTCCAGAGGGAAGTCTGTGATCGGCTCCCTCAGCATCATGGGCGGGAGCAGTGGCCCCCCGTACGATCGCGCTCACGTCACTGGAGCCTCATCAAGCAGCTCCTCCAGCACCAAGGGAACCTACTTCCCACCGGTGAGTCCTGGCAGTTTTCAGATGCCTCTGAAAGAGATCATAAAACTCTGTCTTAGAGAGAGGGTACGGAATTCAGACCTCTAGAGGAAACTTCGACTGGAGCTGCTGCTACTTCTCCATGTGGAGAGGAGTCAGTTCAGGTGGTTCAGGCATCCTAAAAGTGTCCTGCTGGGTCCTGATAAGATTCCATTGGACGTTTTCTAGGTACATTCAAGTGGTGGAAAACCCCAGAACACCCTGGAGGCAACCGGGGAATGGCAGAATGCGGTACTACACAGTGTACTGTCCCTGAACGCCTCACTCACAGAAAGTTGTGTAAAAGTTGATTTTTGTTGACAATGAAATATTTATGAATAAAAAATTGTTTTTTGTTTTTTACAGATCCTGAACCCTCCTCCATCTCCTGCTACAGTCCGCTCTCAGTACACCATGGAGTTTGGTTATTCCTCCAACAGTCCCTCAACACATCGGTCGTACAGGTACTCAGATATGATCTGTTCAGTCCAGTCATTTTCTCTTCTCCCTTCAAAATTTAAACTTAACTTCTCCTCCACTGAATTCCTCAAATCCCCAAACTTCTCAGTTTTCCGTCTTGCGTATTTAGCAGAATTCCAGAGTAATGGGTTTGGTCGGGAAGCGTAATCACACTGCAGGATTACAGTCTGCTGTGTTGTGACTTGGAGGAATTCCTGCAGCACATGTGAACATTTACGATGATCCCTCCGAGTGCACACAGGAGCCAGTTGGTTTCTTTAATTTTTCTTCTCTGCACATTCTGAAATCTTAAACGCTGACGCGTCTAAACGGACTAAGTTCTCCTCTTGTAGCTTTATGTAGAAAAAGTATGTTAAGAGTTTATTTTCCCACAGCTCAGAAACCTTCTTACCTGAAACCAGTTTAAAACTTCAGCACGATCCACACACTGCCTCACTGGTGCCGTTCCCGTGTGGGGGTGGGAGACTCGTGTCAGTGACCAATTAGATTCAGCCTCGTTGCAGCGATCAAACGACGCTGTGCTTGATGAGAATCAGGAAACCTCACGCAGGAGGAGGGAACCTGTTTACATGTTTACATGGCAGTGGACTAAAGACGCCAGGTTCCTGTTGACAAAACGACAAACGTGTGAAATGTGCCGTTTGTGCATCATGCAAATGATTAATAACAAAACTCTCCTGATGTTTGACGACTTATTTTGCTAAACATTTTTAAATTAACTTTATTTGTTTCCCTCTCTCAGCTACCGACCCTACACCTACCGCCACTTTGCCCCTCCCACCACGCCCTGCAGCACCGACGTGTGTGACAGTGACTACACGCCAGGACGCCGGGTTCCACTGAAGTCCAGCGCTGCCACCTCTGCTGCTGCCAAGGGCTACACCAGCGACCTCAACTACGACTCGGAGCCTTTCCCGCCCCCGCCGACGCCCCGCAGCCAGTACCTGTCGGCAGAGGAGAACTGTGAGAGCTGCCCGCCGTCGCCTTACACCGAGCGCAGCTACTCCCACCATCTCTACCCGCCGCCGCCATCGCCCTGCACGGACTCCTCGTGAGCCAACCCCCCCTCCTTCCGCACAGCTCCACCCCCTCACTGTAAATAGCAATTGTGCATATAAGAGGATAAAAATGGGAAAGAGAGACTGACGTAGCAAAGGAGGAGCGAGATGCAGGACAAAAAAGGAAACAAAAGAGAAACGGGAGCTGCAGAACATTTGTACATTGAAAAAGAGAAAAGCATATTTATATATTTTCTATACAGTGTTTACTGATGATGCCATAGAGGTTTGTATTAAGAAATTTGTAAATTTTTTAAGAAAAGGTTTTATTAAAATCATCACAAATATAAGTTGCCTTAAACCAGGAGAAAAAGAGGCTGAAGGACAAAAAGATGAACAACGGACGTTTTAACTTATCTGATGCCAAATATGAAAAACATCAACCTGAAGGGCCCCCACCTCACCACACCGTGGGGGGGCTTCATCATGACTGTAGTTCCCATCTAAACTGGATCAGGAGCGGCTGGGGATGGATGAGATGTGGTACTGGGTTTTTGATTTGAATTTTCCTCCTCTTCATTTATGAAACGGTTGGTGGTCGTGAGTCACGTGCCGAGAGCAGAAGCCGCTCTGACTGCTGACGTGATCCCCACCCAAACTTCATGTTGGAGTCACAGAGTGAAGTGAATCGAAAATATATCCACGGTGACATCTTCACTCTGCAGGTGTTTCCAGAATCCTCGTGATCCGGATCCAGTGCATGAAAACTGTATTTTAAAGGATGAGGCCGGTGATCAGAAACTCGGTCTTCACTTGTGATGGATCTGTAGAACTGCACCGGCTTGGGCTGGAGTCTGAGCTGGTTTTAGTCTCTTAAACTTTGAAAATCACCTGCCTCATTCTTTAATCTGTTTTTCAGCTTTTGAAATCTTGTGAAAGTCGAGGAGAACGTTGCCCAGGATCAGCTCTGAGAGACACAGTCTGCACGTAGATGACACGAGATAAGTCACACGTCACACATCAAATCATCAGGAGTTCTTCCGTCAAAAAGTCGTTTTCATGCACCGGACCAGATCATTTCTCATTTATTCTGTGAACACTTTGAGAATCTGAGAGTGATGACAAATGAAGTGAGAGGTTGTGTCGGTGTAACGTGACTCACATCCACAAACCACCATCATCATCCTCATCATGACGACGATGTTCAGACAGGATTTAAACCAAAACGTACGCCTGTGTTTTTCTGTTCCTACGCCTGACTGCAAGTGAAACGACCCAAAGCTGCAACACGGTGCATTCATCGGTTTACTTCTGCTTTTGATTTTCGCATTTCTCCGTTTTCACACGAGGAGGAAGCAGCACCACGAACACGACCTTGTGCCTGACCAGTTTTACATTCATTTCTTTTTTATTGTTATGTTGTTACCTTGAGGATAAAACACAAAGGAAATCCAGTGCCCACTAAATGTTATATAGTATTTTTGTACCACATATTGTGTAGATAACGTATTTATAAGCTATATACGAAATCATTGTAAATTGATCCATTGAATTCTTGCAGTACTTTTCATTCCGTCTTTTTTTATATTGCCTCATTATATTTTTCTACAGAATATCACTCTGAACGTACAGCGACAATCTCACATCAGTCAAATCAAAGAACATATCCAGGTTTTTAGTGTCTGTTCATGTAAAGTCAATCTGATGGACTGTTGTGCCAAATTAATCTTTCTTTTTTTTTTAACAAAGCGGAGGGAGACGTCGGGAGCTGAGAGTCAGAAAAACCTGAAGCCAACAATCAGTTTTTTGTAAATCTGTTCTTTGTGCTTGTCGGGTTTATTGTTTGGCTTCTGATGAGAAAAAAAAACACCAGCACGAATCTGAAGACAATCTAATGCTGTTACAAACACATGTCCAACATATCGTCATATTGTTTTTAATACTAACAGGAATCATCTGAGTGGACGAGGGGATTTTGAGTTGATTTTATTTTAAATAATTCCACAGTTTCAACAACCCTTCCTTTATTCTAAAACCATTTTCTCAAAGTGACTGGAAATAGGTGAAATAATGTCTCAAACATTTTTTACTTATTTAAAAATCAGATTTTTTTTATCTGCTAAAATCTCTTAACCCACTTTATCAGAGGCTGGTTTCTGATGATGATCTTTACATATAGTTGACATCTGTGAGATGTTAATCATTCAATTAGAACGGAAGAGTGATGTGTTAAAGCCAAACTGGAAAAATAAGGATTTAAACACAAACCTTTTGCATGTTGCCCAAACACTAGAAATGAGCTTAATGTTCAGTTAGAATATTTAAAGTTTTTCTTCTGGTTTCCTAATAAAGGACGGGCTGGTGCTGATTTAACACACAAACCTATATGGAGTCATTGAGGTGCCAAAGTGTTTATTAATTCTGTGCACACAGGATAGTTGAGCCACAGAGTCCTGAAATGTGTTCTACTGTGCAAACAAGTGATTTGTCTGCATATGTTGGAATAACGAAGAACAGGAGGAACATGCATTTACTTGGCTACATTGCTTTACTTGAACAGTGCTTTGTGCAGGCTGCATTAGAGAAACAGTTTATCAGAAATGATTTTGTGCACAGAAAAGAAAACATCTTTCAGGACTTTGAGCCTCTAAGGTCTGCACAAAATCTATTATTTCTTAAAGACAGGATTGTCATTTCAGTGCAGTTTTTCTTTAAACTCATAAGTCCTTGTTTTATGTGCAGAAATTATTTTGTGTGCACAGGATTTCAAAAAGATTCTTCTGGGGCTCCATACATTGAGATTATGCCATAAAAATACAACAGACCTTTATTCTAAAATTGAACATTTGCAAAGTAGAAAAACAAAATTTTATCTGTAAAAACCACTGACGAAGCCAAAAGTATATCCGAGTCTGGTACATGAACGTATGTATTTGGCTCCCTGCAGCCTCCGTATAGATCCACATCTTTGGTACAATCACATCTTATCTGCACATCAACTGTTTCAGCAAATTTGACTAAACATTTTTGGGAGATGTTCTCATTCTCTAACTGCACTTTACATTACTTTATTTTTTTTTTTACTGATTTCTGGTACAAAATTCATATGTGTCTGTGAGCAGCAGTGAATTTGTATAAAAGTGGATGATTGGTTTGTGTTTAGAAGAAGACGACTGACGTGGAGATTTTTGTCTGGTTGTTTTTGGTAATTTGTTCCCTCAGATTTCACATTGTTTGCTGTGGTTATTGGTTTGTTCCCTCTCATTAATAATAACTTTATTTATCTTAACATTATCTGGAGAACATCTGTAGGATGAGTGAGATTTCTGTTTTTCTCTGCGGCATATCTGTCACAAGAATTTTCTTTGTATATTTAGGGGAATTAAGTCTTTTAAATACTTAAAGGTTTATTTTAAGGATGAAAATTATTGATGTTAGGGAACAAAGCAATTTGAGAATATGAATCAAGGTGAGAGGGTGGAAATGAGAAAGTAAAGAGTGAAACAAGCTCAGAAAAGGGTTTGAAGCAGTTTGAAGGGCTCATACAGGATCTGACTTTTAAAACCATTAACACCTTAATTTGAGAAGTTAAAACATGTTTTTGACTAATTAAATGTGAGCTGTACATAAGCAGACAAATACTGTGTTTACACGTAATCTAAAATCAGCATTTTAAAACTTTAAAGGGCAACTTCACTGATTTTAATTTGGGAGATGGGAAAGTCTGTCATGTTGCCGCTGAGGCGCGAGGATGTTCCAAGTCTGGTGCTGTATGATCAACAAGCTCATGAACTGACAGGTTTAATGCCTTCACAGCTTTGATGCTACAAATCTGTGGGAATAATTTACCAAGAAAAAAAAGTTCCTCCAGATTCCGTTACAGTTTTGCAGATTGGGTAAAAACGTACAATAAACAATGAGACGTCTGACAGAAACAAGACAAAACAAACCTTTAAGTCTGAATTTGACACCGGAGCGAGTCGTTACGTGTTGGGTTCAGCGCTGACCTGTGAGGGACGAGGGTGAAAAGGATCTAAGAACGTAGAAATGTAAAAAGACTGAGTCATTTTTTTAAGAAGCACTTTTGTCTCCGGGTTTATTGGACGAAGACAGAAAACAGAAGTTTGTGTTGTTTTCTTATTTGAAATGTCCTTCATCCATTCTGAGCTCATGGTGCTTTGTGTTTGTGGAGGTGACCAACATTTGGTTTGTCACGTTCATTTAATTTCCACTAACTCTGTTTTTATACGATGACTGCTTTACGTGTAAACCAGAGTATCAGATGGACCTGTACAGCCCATCCAGCTGCCACCATAAGCTGTTGTAACTCATCAAATGCTGATTTTTGTTTCCTTTTGTTGAATATAAAGTGAGTGAACTTTAAAAACTGAGGAGTGCTAATTGCTGTTTTTTTTTCTTTTTACACTTTTATGTTTGAGTAATAATAAGTCAAATATGTTGTATATAATACTATAACGGTGACATTTTCTGCATTAAATACTATTAATACTTTTGCTACCTCAGTATACTAAAGTGCAGGTGTAATAATGAGTATGTTCAGATTTACCAGTATTTTTACTTAGGAGATCCAAGTACGACTTTCACTGATAACAGTGTTGTTGTACAAGCACACGTGATTCACTTTACACAGGTGAATTTTCATTTCCGGTGAGGTTTTCTTTGCAGCTTAGTAACTGATCAGTCAGGAGTCAGCGCTGATATCTCAGTGCTTCTTGTTACGAATGTTTCCAGCTGAACATCCTGTTATTTTGACTCTGAACAGTCACAGAAGTAGTAAAAACAAAAGACTATGTGGTTTAAAAAACTGTGCAGGGGGAGTAGATCTTTTTTCTAACAAGTTCATACACAATTTATGTGCCGCCTGTCGGAAGTCTTACGGTAACATCATTTAAATTGTCAACCACGCCCTCATTTCCTGACTTTAGCGCGGATTGGACTGTTCATGTCACATGACCAGGGAACAGCAGGAAGAGAAGGAATCGGCAGCAGAAAGAAGGGTGAGGAAATAAACAAGATTCATTTTATAGGAAACAATAGTGAAGCAATAATTAATCCACTGTTACCGTTCTGTAGCTCGACGTGTTAGCGAGTGGACCCGGTATTCTCCCGTCAGCTTGTACGGTTAGGTTGGTAGCACGACGCGAGTTTAGATGATCGTGTTTGTGTGACAGCGTCCATGTCCAGCGACAGAAAGTGAAAATATACCAGGTAACGTTAACAGCACACATTAAATACAGACTTTCTAACAGTGATTCAGCAGACAGCTGTAAAGTCGGCGTTCAGCTCTGCTGTATGTTTGTGTACCTGTTAACGTTATCTGGTTTCGGTATCAAAGCCCCGGTTGTTGCACTTTTAGCTGTGACGTATTTCAGTGTTAAATGTCCGCAGCTTGTCAAACGACAGCAGCAGTGTCAGAGACATTACATTATTTTAAATCGTTTAGCACTCCCGTCTGTCCACGGAGACATTTTATCTCGGCGTGTTTTTGTTATTTCAGGCCTCAAACGGGAAATTCCCACCGACGACCACTGACGTCACCACGTACTGAACGACGCCGCCACAAGGACCGCGAAATATAAGTTTTTATTTTAAAATATTAACAAGATATATTTTAAGATATATTTTTCAGTAGTGGTAATAACGTATTGTAAAAGTATTTTAACAACGTTACAAAAGAGCCTCAGTTTCACAAAGTCATTACTGAGTACTCCAAGTAGACTCAAGTACTGCATTTAGGTTACATTTTGAGGTACTTTTACGAGTAAAAGTAAATTTTACATTTTCTGCAACTTTACTTAACATTATACCTGTATATACCTATACATTATAACGTTTCACTGGAAAACATCGATTTTAAAGCCTTAATGTGTTTGTGAGAATTTCAACACTCGGTGTTGATCCTGAGTTTCATACCAAAACCGAACAATATGCGTAGTTTGATGCTTTAGTTTGAAGAAAAAAACACGTTTTAACCCATTTTTCGTTCAACATTTGATGGTTTAATGCTGCTCACTCCATCCGCACTGATTAAAGATCATTTCCTGCATAAATTACACTGAAGAGTTAATGATTTTAGTTTAGTTGCTTCATGTATTTCACAGGTTCAATGTTAATTAGGTTTCAGGAAAATATGAGTCACGTGTTTTCCCCGAGCACAGACTGATGAAAAACCATTATCAGTATAAAAATACAGTAAAACGTATGATCATGGTACTCTTTACTTTACATTCACAGATAGAACACAGATGTCAGTGTCTTTGTTTTTTGACTTTCGTTTTCACTGCTTATTACTTTTTTCACTGAGACACAGTAAAATAACTCAGCGTTATTTGCACTGGAATCAGAAACTACATGAGATAATAAACCTGAACCAACATTTAAAACAAACAATGATCCTAATGGGTTTTTAACCTGCAGATTATTTTTCAGATTAATTCATAGCTCAGTTTGGACAATAAACCATCTGAAAGTGGAAGAAATTCACAATGTGACATCCTGAAATGACTCTTGGACGATAAAAACTGGGTTTATATCAGATCTTTGTTCACTTTGTGTTTTGCTGTCGTTTCCAGGATCAGTTGCAGCCGTCAGGATGCAAAGCACCACCAACTACCTGTGGCTCATCTCGGACCTGCTGGGTCAGGGAGCGACGGCCAACGTTTACCGCGGACGACACAAGGTATCAACTGAGCTGTAGGAGGTCAGAGGTCATGGAGGTCAGGATGTAACTTCATCAACAACCAGGTTTCACTGCTGCTCTGTGTAACGATCCGTTTACGTATCACATGGTTCGTGTTTAGAGAACCACACAGAGCGCCTGTGATTTCAAACACAGCCGGTCTTTGTTGAGACGAGTCAGAAGCTAGTGTCAGACAGCCTGACGTCGTCACTGATGAAGGATTGATATCAGCCAATATCACAAAGGTGAATCTGAGCTAATCACAGTCTGTGAAACAAGAGACGTGGGTTCACTTTTTTCAAGAGTGGATTTTATTTCACACATTTGCAGCGTCGCTTCTGCTCCACCAGTTTGTGTTTAGATGATTTCAGACCTTCAGGCTGTAAACTGTGAGAGGGAATTTCCCAAAAGTCTTTAAAGCGCGAGGAGATGTTGGAACCTGTTGTTCTTGTTTGGATTCAGGATCAAATGACTCAGTAATGTCGACACCTCAGTTCTGTCAGGTGAGCTCAGTCAAAGGGCTTTTTACATGGGTGTGGTCTGTCTGCACACTTACACAGGATTATTGTATCAGTGTCCACTTCACCTAAAAAGGTGAGAAAAATGATTTATGTAGAAATATTTTTATTTCAGTGATGGTAGATATGAACTGCCATCATTTCCTTGTACAAAGTCAAAAGCAGTCGCATATTCTCCAGTGTCTCACCTTCTTCTTAGTTATCTTGAATCTCTGCCAATTCATCCCTGGATCATCCGTTTCCTAACTACATAACTTCTCCCGGAAACCTTCCCCATGGGAACGTCAGACACGGCTAGCTCAGCTCATCTTGGCAGAGAGCGCAGATCTGAACACAACACCAGCAAAGACGATGTACATTGTGCCCAGTGTAATGTGTTCACCAGAGAGTTATAACCAAGTTATATCTTAAAATAAATATACATGCTCAGACTTTCTCTTGCTCCTGTCATGTCATAAAACTCAGAATGTCAATTAAAATAACCTACAGAGAAGGTGGGAAAAACTTGGGGGAAAACTAAATATTGCACAACAGGATCAAAGAAACTTGTTTTGGATGGATGAAAGCAGGAAAAAAAATATTTCACAGTTAATTAATGCATAATTAAAGTGTCTTTGTGTATGTGTCTTTTTAGAAAACTGGGGACCTGTACGCAGTCAAAGTCTTCAACAACCTGAGTTTTTTGAGGCCGCTCGACGTCCAGATGAGAGAGTTTGAGGTTCTGAAGAAACTAAATCACAAGAACATCGTCAAGCTTTTTGCTGTGGAGGAAGAGGTCAGTAACATTTACAGATTTAGGATAAATATGTTAACACTGAGCAGCACTGTGACAGAACATCTTTCTGACCTCCTCATTTTCTTGCTCTTCCTCTCAGTCTAACACTCGTCATAAAGTCCTGGTGATGGAGTACTGTCCCTGTGGAAGTCTTTACACAGTCTTGGAGGAGTCGTCCAACGCTTACGGACTCCCAGAGGACGAGTTCCTCATAGTTCTCCACGATGTGGGTGAGGGAAAGTTTCTTGATCTGAAAACCATCTTTATGTCAATGTCAGACCTTCATGGAAACACAAAAAAAAGAAAAATCCCTTTCAATGTAGATTTAAGTCCTGACCAGTAGTTATGACTTATTCTGTGAGACACTTTTCTAAGATAACCCAGACATGTTCTCTGCCTCCTCCAGTGGCGGGTATGAACCACCTGAGAGAGTATGGTATCGTCCATCGGGACATTAAGCCAGGAAACATCATGAGGGTGATTGGAGAAGACGGTCGCTCAGTCTACAAACTAACAGACTTCGGAGCAGCAAGGGAGCTTGAGGATGACGAGCAGTTTGTGTCTCTGTACGGCACAGAGGAATATCTGGTGAGGAAGTTCACATTTCCTACCTTTTCAATGAATTTTATCAGTTTCTATATAGAACCAAAGAAACTGTGTGATGTATTTATGTAAATGTGTGATCTCCCTGTTATTATAAGAACAGAGGATGTCTAAGAACGGAGCCTTGAGTAACTCCACCTGTTGTTGTTTGTTATGGTGTTCCGATCAGTTCACGTACATCACCGTAGGAAACAAGCCTGTGTAAAAAGGTACAGTAAAATGGGATAAAATATGGCCAGTGTAGCCCAGTCGTCCACGAACCCCATGATCGGTAGTTTGATTATTGGTTCAACCCAACCCCTCAAACCCCTAAGTGTCCTTAAACTGTCATCAGTCTTCAGCTGTCTGTCAACTGTTTCCCAATATGGAGCAAAAAATTATTATATACTATTTTAATTTATTTATATAAAATATACATTGCATTAACGTAAAATAATCTCAAATAGTATAAAGAATAAAATTATAGCAAAGGGTAGGATTTAAGAAATAAACTGGTCAAAAGACACCAGAAGACTTTGTATTGGTGGCTCAGGTGAGTGTTTGTACCTGTTGACCTGTAACAATCAATGTTAATCAATAAATATTCAACATGATCATAATTGTATCAATCAGTCATGTCCATCTTACGTCTGCACTTTATCATGTTGGTTAATTTTGTTTTCTTTTTCTATTTTACTTAATTATAATTTTGTATAATTCATGTTTTTAATCCTCATTGTGCTTCTTCCTCTCTCCTACTTTCTCCTGAGCTGCTATAATCTACTGCAATAGACAAAACATTTTGTCTTTAGGATTAATAAAGCTCTTAAATCTTGAACTGTTCTTCACGTGCAGCATCCTGACATGTACGAGCGAGCCGTGCTGAGGAAGGACCACCAGAAAAAATACGGAGCTACGGTGGATCTGTGGAGTATCGGAGTCACGTTTTACCACGCTGCCACTGGCAGCCTCCCCTTCCGACCGTTTGAGGGACCACGTAGGAACAAAGAAGTCATGTAAGAACAAAACGTTCACGTTAACGAGATGATTTTAGAATAATTTTACCACCACACATGAAACACACTTGTTAAATAGATGCATATGATGAAACGCTCCAGGACTCCAGGGACTGTCCCTGATGTCAGGTATATGTCATATTGGCAGAATGGGTAGGATGGGAATAGATCCTATAAGGCAGGGTCCAACACGGTGGGCGTCTGTTAGCTTGGCTGTTAATCTAGTTGGTCCACGTAACAACATCACATTTATATTTTAAGTATAGTCATTTATTTTACAAGCTATAAAAATTGTATTTCTTAACAGCCAGTGATGGCGAAGGAGAATAATTAGTCCTGGAAAGATGATGTTTGGTGTTTGCTTGCCTCAGGTATAAAATCATCACAGAGAAACCGTCTGGGACGATCTCAGGTCATCAGAAATGTGAGAACGGGAAGATCGAGTGGAGCACGGAGATGCCGGTGTCCTGCAGTCTGTCCAAGTGAGTACTCAGAACGTTGTAACACACTTTCCTCTGTTGTACATTAAATCTGAAACAAAGAACAGATCACGTCAGTTCTACACTAAACGACTCCTTCTGAACCCTGCTGTTACAGAGGTCTGCAGAGCCTCCTGACACCGGTACTCGCCAACATCCTGGAGGCCGATCAGGAGAAGTGTTGGGGCTTTGACCAGTTCTTCGCAGAGACTAACGACATCCTGCACCGGACCGTGGTTTACGTCTTCAGTCTGCAGCAGGCAACGCTGCACCACGTCTACATCCACGAGTACAACACGTAAGACTCAGAGACCGTGCACACACCGAGCTCCATCAGGATTTACTGGTTTTTTACCTCGTGTCACTGGTTTAACAGTGTCCTATAATCTCCGATGATGGTTTTTATGGTTTACAAAAATCTAAACTTAGCTCAGCTTGTGGTGTGGTTCACGTACGTCTGTCCTGCACTAGCTCACTGCAAACACATACGAAGTAGTCTGTCCTGAGAAGCGTGATGATAGTGACACATTTGATGAGGTCACATTTTAAAACAATAGTCATATGTCCACATGAACAGGTTTTACTTACTGTAACCAGTCCTAATGTTACGTTCCTGCAGGAAGTTGTAGTGTTAAAAACAATGTCAGCCAGTCAGTGCAGTGAGGTTTATTCTCAGTAACTGGATGAACTTGCAGTTTCTGGCCTTTAACAGATTCCTCTCAGCCAAAACTCTCCTAAAGCCTGAAGCTGTGCAAAAATATATAAAAATGTTTATCTGAAGACAATTTGAGGCTTTAACTTCCAAAGTAGTCCCATTAGGTTGTTCTCTTCGAGAGTTGCTTTTATCTTTCACTGCAACAGAACAGGGAAACACTGGAGGGAGTTTCATATAACAGAAAAATGTAGTTTCTTTGTTTCTGAACCTTAGAAACAAAAGTTTAGAAACAACCTTGTTTGTAAAGTTGTCTAACAGCAGATGTTCCCCTTCTGTCCACAGGGCAGCGCTGTTCCAGGAACTGCTCTCCCGCAGGAGCAGCATCCCTCTGCACAACCAGGAGCTGCTCTATGAGGGCCGCCGCCTCGTCCTCGACCCCAACCGCCAGGCCAAGACCTTCCCCAAGACCTCCAGAGACAACCCCATCATGCTCGTCAGCCGCGAGTCCGTCGCCACCGTCGGACTCATCTTTGAAGACCGTACGTAGTTCTGCTGAGCGGCCTGCAGGGCGGCGCCGGAACAGTAAATTTAAGCAGGGACGTAGATTTAGATGCTTATGAAGAGGTTTAGCAGAATGAGACTGTTTTTTATTCCTTTTCTCTTGTTCTCATCACTTTTCACTTAAGAGCTGTGTTTACATCTTGGACTTAAGTTACCTTGACTTCCAGGATGCATGAAAAGGTCTTGGTGTTTAAATTTGAGCCCAATATAAAGAGAGTTAAGAACATACTAACTCTGAGTATTTTTGTCTTCACAGCCAGTCCTCCTAAAGTTCAGCCTCGTTACGACCTCGACCTGGACGCCAGCTACGCAAAGGTGCTGATTTACAAGATAAAGACTCCAGATTAAAGCGGATTCAGACACTGAGAGATAAAAGTTTTCCTTGAGGATGTTACTTCAGTAAACAACCAGACAGTATTGAAATCTTACCAATAACATAATAGTGTTAGTAATTATGAGTAAGATACTTGATGGAAAACATCTGCAGACTGTGGAAAAGAGAAAGATCTTCTCCTTTTGTTCCTGTGTTACTGTTTGTATGTGAATAAACATGCTGACCTTCCTGCCGCTGTTCAGACTTTTGCAGGTGACGTTGGACATTTATGGAAAACCTCTGAGTCTCTGCTGGTTTATCAGGAGCTGGTCCGAAAAGGAGTTCGAGGTTTAATGTAAGTTCAGTTTAGATGGTTTATTTGTTTGTGAATGAGGAGGACACTGTAGCAGCTCTACCTGAAACCAGACTTATTTTAAAGTTCCTTGAGTTAGATTCAGTTCATTTTGTGGGCGGCAGCAGCTTCAGATCAGTATAGTCACCAAGGTGGTTAGGGTAGTTTCTAAGACACTGTATGGTTGCTAAGGTGTCTCTCAGATCTCTGAGATGTTAATTTGTCATTAGTTCTGACAGCAGTTCTCAGATCCAGCTCCTGTTTTCTACTTGTAGTCAGAATACACACCAAAAATGTCAGATTTGTTTTTCCTGACAGCTTTTCTCTGATCTGATCTTTATTTATACATCTTTTTCCAAAACTATGTAGTAAATGCATACAGAACACTGCATTTCTTCATACACCTCCTCGCCTCTCGTATTGACTTTATACTGTATGAAAACACGGTCTCTCCTTATTCTCAATGTCTTATTTGTGTCCAGTGAGCTGATGAAGGAGGACTACAGCGAGATTCAACACAAGAAGTCTGAGGTTTTCCATCTGTGTAACTACTGCACACAGATACTGGAGAAAACTGAACAGATGTGAGTGAGTCGCACAATGACAGCGATCAGATTATCAGACTGAAAGTCATCATCTCCTGTGTCTCTGGACAGGTTTGAGGTGTTGATGCAGGCCAACATGTCGACTGAGTACGACGAGATCTCAGACATGCACAAGAAAGTTCTCAGAGTGAGTATTCGCTTTACTCCACGTGGTGTTTTATCATGGACGCGTCACAGTAAGAAATTATTCTGCAGTCTAGTATCACAGGTTGCTCACAGCAGCTACTGCTGCTCCATGCAGCATGGTCACGGTGTATTTATACGTACATGACGTTTCTGTGAGAACTTTCAGAATCCCTCAGATATTAGTATGTTAACGCTAAGGTGTTTCTATAGGGTGTAGTTGCTAAGTCCTGTTAAATGTGTGGTCACTGAAGGTTTGACGGTGGTTTTAGGATATGGTTTAAGATAAGGTGATTTAGGTTGTTCCTTGGTATCAGGATGTGGTTTAAGGTGTTTTTTAAGGTATTAAATACAGTCTCTCTGGCATTAAGATGTAGATGCTTAGACAGTTCTTAAGGTTATTAGTTGGTCTACATACAGCAGTTTCTAAGACATTCGGATGCACACAGCTGGGTTGGTTAAAGTGTTCTGAGCGGGCTGCAGTAGGTGCTCGGTGTTTTACAGTACTCATCGCATGTGTGTGCAGGTCTCCAGTTCTTTGGAGCCCATTGAACGAACGACACAAGACATCAAGAGCAAGTTCCTCCAAGGAGGTCTGCTGACCGACGGCTGGACGCAACAAGTGGGGACACACCCTGAGGACAGGAAGTAAGTTGTTTACATGCAGAGAACCTTCTGATCCTGTGTAATAAATGAATCTGTGTGTGACGCTGAGCGTCTCTGCAGTGTGGAGAAAATCAAAGTGCTGCTGGACGCCATCACAGCCATCTACCAGCAGTTCAAGAAGGACAAAGCTGAGAGACGTGAGTTCCACAGCAACATTAGTCTTATCATACATTATCATACAAAATTAAAATGAGCAGAAACAGTTTTCTTAATTTTATTTTGAACAGTTTCTGTTCTTTTCTTCACTAACATAGTTTTTATATCATGTTTAATTCTGATGTTCAGGTCTTCCATACAACGAGGAACAGATCCATAAATTTGACAAGTAAGTTCACTGAATTAAGTTTTACTCCGGCTCTGTTACCGAGCTTTTATTGTGAAGGCCTGACCTGCATGTGTTGTTGCTCCGGCAGGCAGAAGTTGGTCCTTCATGCCAGTAAAGCCAGAACTCTGTTCACAGAGGAGTGTGCCATGAAGTATCGTCTCTTCATCTCCAAGAGTGAAGAGTGGATGAGGTAAAACGCACGCGGCCGGGTGCTGTGTTGATCAGGAAGTGAGCTCGACTCGCTCTGATAACCGTCACAGCTGCTCAGCAACCGTGTGAACAGTGAAGTGTTGTGTTTTCAGGAAAGTTCATCACGTGAGGAAGCAGCTGGTCACTCTGTCCAGTCAACTGATCAGCATCGAGAAGGAGGTGACGATGCTGATGGAGAGAGCCATTAAGGTACGAAGAGTCCGTCAGGTGATCAGACAGTGTGAAGCCTTCTGTACGAACACAAAACCAAAAAGTTTACAGCAGGATTCAGACGCAAGTCAGGTTGTTGTGCTTTGTGTCAGACACCGAACGGCTGTGGTCACAGATTCAGTCTCCTGTGAGCAACATGTTTGTACAGTAAGAAGCATGTATGAGGAGAAACAGGGAGACTCTTTAGGAACCTCTACAAGTCCAGCTGAGGAAGGGTCCAGCATCTGACCACCTTCGCAGTCCCGAGAGTCTCCGTGACTCTGACAGGAATCATTAACATGCTGCACATCAGCTTCACTTGATCCTGCATCATGTCGTGAAAGCCGTTCGTCATTGTTCATTTCACACGTTTATATGCACTTAAGTAATCAAGTTACAGTCGGGCCTCACGAGTAAACGGATTATTTAACTGCTTCAATCTGTAGCAGGTCTGATACATGTTTTAAAGTCTGTTTGTTCTGCAGCTGCAGGAACAGCTGCCTCAGAAAGTTCTTCCTCTGGTGTCCAGCGGGATGAAACCTCAGGCCTACCTGAGTCAGAACACACTGGTGGAGATGACTCTTGGGTAAGTGTTTGATTCACTCCTCACCACATGTGGGTTCTCTCACTGCATTAGAGTCTATGACGCCTACGTTACCCACAATCCACTGCAGGACGTTTGTCTGACTGTTGTTTTTCAGGATGAAGAAGCTGAAGGAGGAGATGGAGGGAGTGGTCAAAGAGCTGGCAGAGAACAACCACTTCTTGGAGAGGTCAGTATTATGTCCAGTTATCAGCGAATGAAACGTCATCATGTCTAAAGTTCACTGAGCTCAAAGCATCTGCTGAAAACTGTTTGTTATTTCTCCTCAAATTAAACTAGTTTAACTAGTTTAAAATGTGACACGGGAACATTGAGGGAGAAGCCTTTAACAATATAAACTGGTTTCTGATGGGTTCATTCGTGGATTA
Organism: Ctenopoma multispine; assembly: GCA_034779795.1. Lineage (NCBI taxonomy): Eukaryota > Metazoa > Chordata > Actinopteri > Anabantiformes > Anabantidae > Ctenopoma > Ctenopoma multispine. The sequence continues at coordinate 15,602,938 of JAUYWH010000015.1, forward strand.
AAAGAAATCTGACAGACCGTTGTGTTATTGACTAAATTATATTGAATTATAAAAAAAATTCAAGATTTTCAGCGTAATAAAGAAAATGAAGGAAAAACATTAAGGACAAATAATTATTGGTTTTATTTAATGAAATGTTGTTATTCTGTTCTTGGATTAAATTAAAGGTAATTTTAAGGTCAAATATAAATATATATATAAAAAACATTAATAAATGTTAGAGTTAAAGGTTATTGTTTAATGTGGTAATTATATGTGGATATAACTGTAATCTACAGTTTTGTCCTGAGGTTTTGAAGCGGGTTGTTTTGCTGTCTGAGATCTCACCCTGTGCCTTCTCTCTCCTTCAGGTTTGGCACTTTGACTCTGGACGGAGGACTGAGGGGCTGAGAACGTCGACAGAAGCCTTGTTTGTACATATTCTCGATCTTGTAAATAACGTCTGACTGTAAGATGAAGATCTGTTTGCGTATGAACGGGCCTCTCCTCTGCTTCTGTATGAGCTGTTAATTAACATGCTGTTACTCTCCACTGCATCTGAAAGGCTTCAGCCTCGTTCAGCCTGGTGATCAGTGAAGGACAGAGCTGTGAGAAACCGAACCTTTAAAGTCCCCTTCGTTAAGGTGTTTGGTAGCCTGTCATTTGTCCATTAATTAGACACATATAAAAAGGGGGCAGCTTAATGGGGTTCCAGCATTAGTTAGTCCAAAGGTCCTCCAGACATTTTTATTTTACTGTATTTGTTTATGGTAATAATGGAATTTTAACAGATTAAACTGTGCAGATGATCCATCATTTGAAGGACTAATGAAGGCCAGATTTTTATATTACTCTGTGTTAATACATCATTTAAAACCCAGACATTTAATCAAACATTAACATTAATACAAAGCTAAGATTTTTAATGTAAAGTCTTTATCTTCTGGATTTTTTATGGGCTCAGATTTTGTGCGTAGATACATCAATGGATTAAAAGCCCAGTTTAAAAAGAAAAAGTCTAAGTTTAATCTAAGTCCTTTACATCTTTTATGCTTTAACATTTTAATTTGGTAATTTAGGACAAAATAAGGGAAAGTTAAAGCATCACAGGTACATTAAATCTTAAACACAGAGGATATGAAGGAATGTTGTTTGACTGGATGTATTAGGGTTTTTTTTTTAAGGATTTAAAAAAATAACGTATCTCCTGAATTTTTACCTTTAAGCCTTAAACTGTAATTATTCTATTTTGAAAACGGTTAAAATCACACAATTAACCATTAAATGTCAAAATCTTCATTCAAAGATAAATTAAGGGATAATTCTCATCTTATTTGGTCAGTTTAAGGGATTTTTACTTTTTTAAGAAGAACTTAAATTGTGTAAATAATCCTCATTGATATATTCAGTAACGTCATTAAAATAGTTTGAGAACATCACGGTCAATGGATTAAGCTGATTAGTTCTCACTGTATTAAGTTCTTATTTTTCTTTAAGCCCAGTCAGGATTCATCAGGGTTTTGTTTCTATTCTGTTATCTTTTCTCTGGACAGTTGCAGAAATACCTCTCCCCGTTCATCATTAACCGACTAAACCAACCTGTCGGCTCTTTTGCTCTCTGGATGATGTAAACGTTTTGTTTTTGTCAGTCATCAGAATTCAAAAACCTGTAAATAAATAAATATGAACGATGCAGCGTTGTTTGTGTTTTCACATATCTCCTCATAGCGATCTTTAACCAGGCCAGAAACGGTCTGAGCGTCTCAGCTCGTTGTAGTCGCTGACTGAGGATTCACGTCAGACATCAAAGTCACAAAGTTTCTCCACTTTTTTTACATTTGTCATTATTATTTATAGAAATGAGTCATTTTACCTTGATATTGTCTTGAGGTTGGTTGTTCTTCGTCCACACAGAAAGTGGTCGTTACCCAAACACCAACAGGTCGCAAGAAGAGAGATGTATGAAAATTCATTAGTTCTTATAATAATCTGATTAAAGTTTCAGATCACGAGAAACTAAAAACGATACTTCACTGAGCTTACTGCAAAAACTGTTGACGGACATAGATGATGGAGCTAGTGGTGCTACACCTCAACATCGGGAGGAGCCGGGAATCGAACCAGCAACCCTTTGACCAAGTGATCCACTGCTGCCCTTAAAGAAGTGCGACAGTAAAAATCCAAAAAATCAGGCATTGATTTTGAATCAAAAATTGGATTAAAGTTCGGTTCAGATCATTTTCAGCCTTTTTTGACGTAACATCACGTTTACGACTCGTATTCAGACTTATCCATATTAGAATGTAGTATTTCATTCATTCACAACCGTACAACTAATATCTGAGTTAGTTTATTGTGACACAATCTGTCGCTTCGATTCTTTGATTTTTACGACCTCGTATTTTGTAAGTTACGCTTTACACCAGGAACTCGACTCTCACAGATTTTGTCTTTATCTCACAACAACCTGGAATTTTTTTCTGATATTTTTTTTACCTGATTCAGGATCAGTTTCTTCTTTTGTCATCTTTCCTCTTCTCGGCTTTCTCCTTCCTCCCTCCCTCCCTCCATCCAGCACCACTCTTGGTTGCCCGTAGCTACCGGCCTGTTTCCGCCATCTCCCTGGTGCTGCAGTTGCCATGGCAACATGCTGCGACAGCAACCCCCGTCAGCATCAGGCCAATAACTGTAGATGGACAGCAGGGTTTCTTTTTATAGAGCAGCCATGTTGCAGATCATCATCACGGTCTGAAGGTCAACAGGTAAAAACCCTGAAAAATTACACGTTTATTAAATTTAATTATTAATTATCAGCAGCACAAACAGAAAAATGCTCACATGAAGAGAACTGGTAAAAAATGTAATGTGTTAGTGTCTAAAACGAACTAGTCAACGGGCCGCAGGGACAGACGTGTAAAAGCAAAAGTAAGTGAAGCTGTTTGATACACGTGGTGGAGTAGAAGGAAATACTCAGCATTTAATCTACTGTACTTGAAAACAGTACATGTTTTTACCAGATCTCTGGTGACGGGGTCAGAGAGGTTCAAACTGGACAAACAGACATGAACCAGAACACCTGGTCCCATCCTCTTCTCTGTGTTACTGTATATGTGGATGCACTTTGTAGCTGGCGGGTTTTTACTTTATCACAGGTATTATTTCATATCTTACTAATATTCTTTGTGATTATTATTAATGTAGGGTTAATGTAACAGAAAGTAAATATAATCCCAGTAATTATTGATTCGTGTGAAATGATGTAAAACAGAGAAGCAGAAAAGGAAAAACCTTTTACTGACGCTCAGCATGAGTCCGAATCAAGAACCAAGTCCAGAAACTGCAAATACATGTTGTATTTGTACTTTTACAACATGTATTTGTACTTTTACAACATGTATTGGTGTATCGTATTACTCTTGGAGAGTAAACTAAGTTAAACAAAACGTGGAGACTTTGTTATTTCAAGTCCAGAGCTCCGACGATGAATCAGTTAATTGTTTGATTAAATGATATTTGTTACCACCTGTGTTGTGTGTCAGGTGCCCGGTGTCTGCCTCTGGTTTGGGCTCCAAACCCGCTTCATCCGCCCCTGCTGCTCGGTAAGAAAACATCTTCCTCCTCCTCTTCATCAGCAGCAGCAGCTTCATCGTCGAGCGGATCTGTGAAGTCGACGGACCGACAGACAGACAGACAGACAGGTGTTTAAAGCCACAGACAGGCGGACACACACCGACAGACTGACGGAGCTAACAGCCATGATGCACGGACCTCTTCCTCCTCCTCCTCCTCCTCCTCCAGCCTCTCGGAATCACGGAAAAACCCCGACATGAAGCGTTTCCTCCCGCTCTGCTCTCAGCCGGTGAGTCCGTCACTAAGCCTAAGATCCAGAACCAGAACCAGGTCCCGGTCGGACCGCACAGATCACCTGCAGACAGACTCAGGTGTTCGTACTGGTTCTGGTTCTGGTTCCATCGCAGTGAAGCAGCAGACATGTTGGAGAGGCCGGATACGTGATGTTTGTCTGATCGATACATTCGATGGTTTAACGATAAATCCGCGTTTTTATTACGTTTATTTAGCTGAACACGTCCACTATCTGCGCTGTAGTCCAGTACAGTAAAAGTACTTTTACTCGAGTACTGCTCTGTTACGATGCGATGAGGAAATGTTTCATAAAGACATAAAGACGATATGTTTCAGGATTTTAACTCTTTTCTGTGGGGGAGGAGGTGATTTAACAATAGTATTACTGTACTAATACTGTAATACATGTACTACAGTACTACTACTACTACAATATACAGCAGTATACTGCTGTATTTGTTCTCCAGTGGTGAAATCTGAGCGACACGTCCAGCTGCTTCTGGTTTTCAACAGGAAACTCTTTCTTGATTCTCCTGTATTATGAGCGTTATCTCCTGGAGTCCAGAGTAAACCTGTAAAGTCAGGATGTGAACGTTGTTCCTGGAGCTTTGGTTTTACTCCGACAGGATGCATCACGTTGCTAAGTAGAAATCCAGCAGCGTCAACACAAAGGCAACAAGAAACAGGGCTTTTCCCCCTATGGGTTTCTTAATGGGCGACCTCGGAGGACAGGTGGATCTCTGCGGACACCAAACTGGATCCTTGTAAAAGATTAATGAAATTATCCTGCAGCACAAGCTGGAGTCAGCTGCTGATAGGTGGCTGTACTTCTTAAAAGATAATGATATTTAAAAAGGAACAGCGCTGTTTCACATTTTAAACGCCTGTATTCCTGTCACTGATGTTTCCAGGAGATTGTAGAAACTTACAAACTTCTGTTTACAGAGAATTTACAGTTGTGCACTTTAAAAACTACATCTTCAGTAGAGACTGTTCCCTTGTGTTATTTAAAGTCCTCGACAGCTCGCTGAAGCGAGATGTCGGCTTTAGAGACAATTTAAATATTGTACAAATCTTCAGGTAACTGAAAAGCATTTTAACAGGATCTCAAAGTAATTGAAAACCTGCCGACAATCACAAATCTTTCTTGTTCATGGGCAAGTTTTTCTGTGCCTTACAACCATCAACTGATTGACTAAACCAAGCGCCTCATCTCTAATCCACTTTAAATGTTTTATTCAGGGATTTTAGTCCATCCCACCAACAGAACAGCTTCAATAAAGAGATGTTGTTTGGCTTCCTGTATGTACATCTGCTTCAGGTCTTCCACAGCATCTCTGTAGGATTAAGATGAGGACTTTGAATTTAACCAGAAGCTACAGAACAACTTGTGTAGGATCTTTGTCTTATAGTCGGCATGACCCACTTTCTGTTGGACTTTAGTTTACAACTGATAGTTTGATATTTTCCTGTTTGTACAACTCAGAATTCAAACCTTCATCAACGTTGAAGGTGTTCTGGTCCAGATCCAGCAGGTCCAGGTCATGATACAACCACCACATTTCTCAGTTGGACTTCTTGTTCATCCACATGTCCCTGAACATGGAGAAAGGTGGTAACTCATCAACCGATTGACCAAACTTGTGCTTTACCTCTTATCAAACCTATAGATCTATTTACCTAACCTACCAACCAAACTGCTAATCATCCAACCAACCAGTCAATAAAATCAACCCACCTACTTACTACCTACCAATAAATAAACTTGTACCTTACAACTTAAAGAATCAACCAACCTTCCAACTAGACTAACTACAAACCAACCAACCAAGCAACCTACAAATAAGTGACCATCGAACCTTGTTGCATCTTTTTTATTTTTGTGTTTGGTTTTTATTTTGAAAAGAGTTCTGTATTAAATAAACAGGAACTGACTAAAGTTTAACTATTGTTTTAGCTCTTTGAATGTCTCAGTGTTTCTATTAATGATAAATCTCTTTCTCTGTGTCCACAGCTCCTCTCTGGTGCAGCACTATAGCTATGGTTTATGCCCAATCATTGAACACACCTGGTGTGAAGCCCTCCCTTTACTCTCCATCTTTCACGTATCAGATGTCATTTAACTCCTCTGAGAGGGAAAATTCTACTGTCCTGGCAACTTTACCCACAACTGCCCTTTGCAGCCTTGAGGGCTCAACCTCCAGCCAGCTGAACAGGACCTTCACTTCCTATGAGCTGACTTCAGGCGAGTTCGCTGTCCTGGGCTTGGTGTTTGGGGTTCTCTGGCTGGTCTCCATCCTGGGAAATGCCCTTGTCTGCCTGGTCATCCACCGGAGCCGAAGGACTCAGTCGACCACAAACTACTTTGTGATGTCTATGGCATGTGCAGATCTGCTTATGAGTCTGGGCTGTGCACCCTTCATCCTGCTGCAGGTAGCCTCAGCACGATGGCCACTGAGTGCCGCTGCCTGCAAGGTTGTACGTTACCTGCAGCACCTGTGCCCTGGGGTGCAGGTGTATGTCCTGCTTTCCATCTCTGTGGACCGTTTCTACACAATCGTCTACCCCCTCAGCTTTAAGGTGTCCAGGGAGAAAGCGAAGAAGATGATCCTTGCTTCATGGCTGTTTGATGCAGTCTTTGTCACACCCTGCCTCTGCTTCTATGGATCCACACCTACAGACAGCAGTCATTGTGACTTTTTCCTTCCGGACAGCTGGGGCAGTATAGCTTACGCCATCATTCACCTCGTGTTTGGTTTTTTGGTCCCTGTGACAATGATTGTGGCATTTTATCAGCGGGTGGTCCGCTACATCTGGAGGATCAGCGCTGATGGCCACACGGTGCGCCGGACAATGAACATTGTCCCACGGACTAAAGTCAAGACCATCAAGATGTTTCTCATGCTCAATTCAGTTTTCTTCCTCACCTGGACGCCCTTCTACATCGCCCAGCTGTGGCATCCAAGGGAATCTGATGGACCCAGCAGGCAGGCGCTGCTCTTCTTCACAGCCATTGCTTGGATCTCTTTCAGCTCCACAGCGTCCAAACCGACTCTGTACTCTGTCTACAATGCAAACTTCAGAAGGGGCATGAGGGAGACCTTTTGCATGTCATCCATGAAATGCTACCGCAGTAATGCATACACCATAACGGCGAGCTCTCGGATGGCCAAAAAGAACTATGTTGGGGTGATGGACATCCCAGTCCAAGCAAAGATGGTCACCAAAGACTCAGTTCATGATACGTTTGACCGAGAGGCAAAGGAAAAGAAGCTAGCCTGGCCCACTAACGCCAACCCTCCCAACACATTTGTGTAAATGACAGTTTGAAACGTACAAAAACAGTCTAGTGTGAAATTTGTTCAGCTGCACGGTGTCAGTGTTGTGAGCAAGCTAGGGGCTAACGCCTAGTTCTGAACTCAACTGAAACAACAGATCACATAAGCAGAATGTGTTCAGTTTGTATAAAGGGCTTTTTTCTGACGTAACACACAGCAACACACACACACACACACACACAGCTGCGAACAGCTCTTCTACTTCAGAGTTGAACCTTTTATTCTGTGATGTGTTTTGATTGTTTTGCCACTGATGCATCAGATTTTATGTTTGATGTCAGCTTGTTAGCTAGCTAACCGTAGTCTGTGACCATCTATCAATGACCTGTTGTAATCTGATGTTATGTGTAGAAGCTAATGTTAGAAACCGTATGTTAACACCAGCATCATCTGCTTCGCTACATTAACAGTAATTATGAGTTGGCTAGCTAACAACGCCCCAGAACTTCAGTTTGTGCAGATCAGCTCATGTCAAAGTAAAACTCAGTGTCCTGGTCGAATCATCAAAGGAACAGATGAAGACCTTTGTTAGAAAATGTCGGTTTTTGATCATAAAAAGTACTTTTAAAAAGAAGTTTAAACGCGACTTAAATGGTACATTATGGTGTGAAAACCAGAAAACTCTGACGGTAATAATGATTCAGGGAGTTTTCACAAACCAACACACTGAAAGTCACAGCACAAATGACATTTGAAAAATTCTGGGTGGGGGGGAGGGGGGTTACTTGCTTTGAATTGAATTTCTTGTACTGGGGGGTGTAATGTCAACTACAAACACAACAGTCCTGTTAGCTGCTGTCAGCATTGTCTTTCTGTGAGACACATCAAGCTATAACTGCCTCTGTAACAAGAAGAATAAATAGCTCAAAACGTGGTCAGTTTCTAGTTTCATAACATTTGTTTAAAAATTCATGTAGAAAATGTTTGTGTGTTAAAAGAAGATGCTGAAACGAATGAACCAGAATCATAAAAATAACATGAAACACCCTGCACAAACCCCATTATATAATAATATTAATAATATATGTTCTAGGTCTTACTGACGGCATATTGATCGATAGAATCAGACACGCCAACCAGAGCCAAGCTACACACAGTGATGTTTTAAAGTTTGTGAACCTTTAGGATCAATTTTTCTGCATAAATCTGATCTAAAACATGATCAGATTTTGTTTTTACACATTATTCTTCATTTATTCATTGTGGAAAACTGTTTACATTTTAAACAGTGTCAGAAAAGTATGAGAACCTGTGACTTCAGTAACTTTGTGTTTGCGGTCTGTGGCCTGCACATTGTCTTGCAGGAATTTCAGCCCATTCCTCGTAAGGAATAGCTTCAATGCAGGGATGTTGTTTGGTTTCCTGCATGAACTGTCTGCTTTCGCTCCTTCCACAGTGTTTCTATAGGATTAAAGTCAGAACTTTGACATAGTCATTCCACAACATTACATTTCTTCTGCTTTAACCACAAGCTAATCTTGTTTTGCTGTATGATCCACTTTCTGTTGAGCTTTACTTCATGGATTATGCATTTACATTGTCCTGTAGACTTTGTTTCTACAACTACATCAATGAAAATAGGTTGTCCTGGTCCAGAGGCAGCAAAGCAGGCCCAGTTAATGATACAGCCACCACTGTCATTCAAGACAGTTCTCATCTGTCCACACGAGGTACACCATCTGTCTGACATCTGTCAACAGGTAGAGTACAAACTCTTCTGAAATTCTTCTGTGGTCTTCAAAAATCTCCTTTGTTCGAGACATGTTTCACTTTTAGAAACCTGTGCTGTAAAGATCACATTGCTTTGTATACTAATGATAAATCTCTGTGTCCACAGATCCTCTCTGGTGCAGCACTATAGCTATGGTTTATGCTATAGCTATAGATTAGATTTCTGATTTCTGTTTGAATGAGGCAGAACCCCTCAGACCTATATGATCCTCATCACACTGACTGAAACACGACTTTAATTTCACCTTGAAATTAACAGATAATCGATAATAAAGCTTCAAATACTTCTGCAACACCTAGATATTTAAGAATGGACCATTTCCCATAAAAAATAAATAGATGTAGGTTTTGTCCAGTTTGTCTAGTTTTGGGGCTTTTAGGGCATTTATCATTCACGAACCAACAAAGTACTAAATAATTTTATTTTAAATATATTTAGTAAAATCAGCAAAAAGCTAAGATCAGATTTTTGGTAAATTTCAGAATCTTATACTTGATTTGGTTTCATTTTTACACAGTGCACTGTGACAACTGAAACCAAATGAGGGAACATCACATTATGATTTTCACTGGAGTTTAAATATTGTTGCATTAATTCTCTTCAAATCAAAGTCGGACATTTTCCCCTCGCGATTATACGAATAACATGGACGTTACTGTGCGTGGGAGTCAGTGATGAATAAGGGAAAGACTTGAAAGTTTTTATTTTTCTGAAAATTCGGTTTAACTGTTTACTATTGCTGTTCTGCTTCAATGACAAAGTTTCATTCAGGCAACAGGATAATAAACTGGACAAAAGTAATGAAAACACATCTGCAGATTCAGGCTTTTATTTTGTTTTAGAAACGAAAAGTTCAACTCGTTTTCACATTTCACTGCAAAGCTTCAACTATCATCATCTAACAAAGTGCTTCTGCCAAATGTAAGAAAGTGCAACATTTTTTTAATGAGGTTTTCCATCACCTCAGTGAAATAAGGTTTGAAACTTGGTCAGAAATTAAATCAAAGGGCAACATCAGATTTATGCTGCAGAAGAAAGAAAAATGTTTGCAGATATAAATATAAAATAAGAAGCTGTGGGGAGTTTCATTCACCATCACAATCATGTTACTGACAAAAAGCAGCACAGCTCAACATGTTCAGCTGAAACGGACGAATCCAGTCTGAACATCACAAAACAATCCAACACGGAGCTTCTCCTGAGCTCATACAAAAATATATCTCACATACACCAAACCTACTGATCCACATCACTGCACATTCTGATTCCTGGTCCTCAGACCTCAGTCAGACTTCGACTCTACGAGGGACTTTTCTTTGATCTCAGCTTAAAACCTGAAGACACAGGAGCTGACCGCAGTCTAATAATCTACTTCAATTAGTGAGATCTGCAGGATTACAACAGGCGTCAAGTTAAACAAGAATATTTACAGATTCAAACATTCATAAGTTTTAGATCAGAAGAGAAAATGTTTTGAGTTTTGTGTAAATGAGACAGTTTATTAATGTAAGAAGAGTCATTTTAAATGTGTGAGTGGATGCTCAAAGTTAAATCTCTGAACTTCCTTCACTCCAGAAGAAAACATTTGGTGACTAATAGAAAAACAACAAAATAACCTGATTTGGGGGAAAACAGTGTTTTCCTGCTGGTTGTCAGCAGGTGTCACTGCTGTGCTCTTTTTTTTTTTTTTTTTTTTTTTTTACAATTAACGCTTGAAATGATGAAGGCACTTTCAATGACGAGGTCAAACTGACTTTGGTGAGATCGTACTTCAGATTTCATTAAACTCCTCTCTCTGGCTCCATGGGTCTTAGTTTTCAGTTAGCCTGAATGCAGTGCATCTAAATTTCAAATAAGTCTGTTAAGTGACTGATTTAGATTAAACTTAGTGCAACATGTAGACTGGACTAACACTGTAGATCAGTCTGAACCAGCCCCACAGGTCTGAGGTCGACCTAAGGACCAGGAATCATTACTTTAATGCTACAACAGAAAGGCCATCTGTAGTCAAAAATCGTCAAAGTGTGTAAATACTGAGTGTAAAGAACGACTACACACAGAGAAAAATAACTAAACTATTCACTAGGTGTTTTTTCATCAAATTGTTTCAGGTTCTCTTTTCCACAGTCCATCAGCCATGTGGTTTCTAAATCATTACACATAGGAACAAAACAGTTCTCATCCCGAGTTTATAAATCACATGACAGAAACACCCTGATGAAGCCGATCACAGACGGCTGAAAATGTTTGTTGACGGTGACGGAGGAGAAATGAGCGTCGTGTTTTTACTGGAACTACTCACATGAAGGCAGCTTCCCGTGAATCTGTGAAACATCCCTCAAGCACATGATTAGACACAGGAATGATGTGAAAGGTTGCGAGCCTGTAACTATATGGATGTTCCTGTGAGTCGGTTTCAGTCACATCATCAGTCTTTGTCCTCGCCCGTCCACCACACTAACCCTGACCATTGCTGATGCTGTTGTTTTTGTTCTTGGACGACTTGGTGCTGCTGCCGCCTTGAGGCATCTTCTGCTCATCTCCAGTCAGCAGGGCTTTAATCTCCGAGGGAATCTTTCCCTGATCCATGGCTGAACACCACTGCTTGTACTACAGGAGAACAGCACATAAAAAGAGAATAAACCAGAGTTTAAATCATTATGACTTAAAAAATTATCCTAAATTACAACATGAATAAGAATCTAACAGACCAGTGGTTCCCAAACTAAGGTGAGTCTAAATCATTTTATTAATAAATCAGAATCATTAAAAGATAATGTCATGTATGTTAATGTAAAGATTTCAATACAACAGAAAGTGCCTTGGTTTATTAATGATTTGTTCTTCTCACATCAGAAATTTCAGCTTTAGCTTCTCTGCAACAACGTGAGTGACCAGACTGAAGGAAGAGTTTCATAGGTAAGTAAGACGACTGCAGCGGTACTCAAATGTTTGTGAGGCCTCATTTGACTCGGTTTTTGCATAAACATGCTTTTTTTTTTTAATTATCTGATTTTCAAATCCTAAAACTACATACAGGGAATGACACAAAAATGATAATCATTCATCAAGGGAGGAGACGATCAGCTGTGAGTTTAGGTTTAAGTTTTGCCTTATTTAAAGAAGAGAAATCTGTGTTTTTACTATCAAAGTCTTTTATCTCTTAGCTGTTGGTTATTTATTTTAAGCTGAAATTAAACTCCGGGGTTTACAACAGCATGAAGCTGCTTTACTTCGGAAAATCTAAACCTCGCTGGAAAAACTGGAAAAAAAAAAACACCAGTGAAAATTTAACTATCACCAACAGTCTGTGTCATTCAGCACAAACCTCCACCATGTGTCAGTGTCTCCAGTCTGGTTCTTACCTCATCGACATATTGCAGGTTTCTATTCAGCCAAACTGCAGTAAACGCCTGCAGCTCTTAAAACTCCACATATCGCTCAGGAAAATGATCGAAAAAACTCCGAAAATGTGCTTCATGAAACGAACGTGAAGTCAAAAACATTTTGGTTTAAGAAAGGGTAAAAGCTGCTCCTGCTGTGCTGTGGTACTATACCTAAGTACATTTATTCAAGTACACTTGCTTGTACTTGTCTTGAAGATTTCTGTTTTAGAATACTACAAAAATTCAGGGACATATATTTTAAGTTACCATTTTCTTTACATATGTATACAAATTTTAAAAAAGGGCAAAAGTCTAAAATGTTCAGACTTCAGCCTTCTGAGTAAATATTACAATTTCTCTGGACAAGTTCTCCAGTTCTTTTTATGCAGAGCGAGAAACAAGGACGAGTTCTGTTTGGTCAGCAATAAAAAAAAACATCTTAAACCCTTACAAATGAAACCCTGTAAGTAACAACAGTGGTGTTATGTAGTTTCTTACATTTCACAGTGGGGACAGGTTTTCATTTTTGCTTTTACATGTCAGTTTGAAGCAGCTTAAACACTCTGCTGTATTAAACACAGTATTATGCTGGGTATATGTACTGTGTTTATTCACACACATTTTTGGGGGGTTGTAAAACTTAGTCTTACACACACACCCTGCAGAGAGAGGAAACTGTTTTTCTGCAACTCGTGCACCTTTGTGTGAAGTTAACACAAGTTAAGACTCTGTTTGTTTTGTTATGTCTATATTTTTGGGAAGTTAAATGTCTTTACCATCTCAAGTTCCTCCCGCAGGGCACAGATGGCTCTCTCCTTACTGGAAACTAGTTCCTCCAGGTACTGGTACCTCAGCTTCTTCCTCGCTCTGCACTCTCTGGCACTCTGCCGGCTTCGCTCCAGTTTGGCCTTCAAGTCAATTTTTGCAGGTTTACGTCCACGTTTCCCTGGTTTCTTCACTTTACCAGCCACCATCTGTAAACAAAGCACATATACAGATATTTAAGTTCAAAGGATGTTTGTTTATTATTGGTAATGGGATTTATTAGATATTATTAAGGTGCTTTGTTTACAAGTTTCCTGACATCGTATATTAATATCATCACCCTATTTTACTTGTTCAAGTCTCAGATATGTGGCAGAAAATATCTTAAACAAATAAACTAATTAAAACTAGAACTATTGTGGGAGCAAATGTGTTTTGCTCATTCTGGGTCAGTAACAGTTGAAGATTACAATTAATATTACTATTAGGACTTCTGGGTAAAAATAAAGTATGTACATGTTCTAAAGTCCAGTTCTCCACTAAGTGAAGCTCCCTGATAAAACTATCTGATGCTGTGGATAACATGAAGGTTTGAGTCTAGTCTATACATGTAGAGGATGAAGAAGTAAAATACAAAAAAACATGATATGGAAATACTGCAGCACAGGACAAACACCTGACATCTGTATTTGAGTAAATGTACCTGGTTACCATCTCTGCTGTCTGCAGCAGGTAAGACAATGTATTAAAGACTCGTATACATGAAATGTAAGTCTCCTAAAAATATCCAAAGACCTTTTTTTAAAACTGAATTCAATATTAAGACTTTTCAAACCCGCAGGTTAGCAGCTAACATTGGCTACAGTTAGCTTAGTCCAATACATATATTCTACTACACCTTTGTTAGTTAGCTAATGTGAAGACCGTTATTAAGTATAATAGTATAGACTATAAACTGTAAAAAATGGGTTAAAGGTAAGTTAACGTTGAATAAAGACAAACTGTAAAGTTGATTAGCAGTCGTTCTCTTCCTCACCTTGTTTTCATCCATTTTCGTCAAAGCTAGCGTGCTGGCAGCTAACCAACGTTAGCTACGATCAGCTAACAGTGCTGTTAGCAGATATAAAATCCTTCTGTAATAGTTTTGATCCGTTCTAACAAGAAACACAGACACAAAAACCAAACAGAGATAATTAACGTTAACAAAGCGTTATTCGCTTTGTTTACATCCTGTTTCCTTCCAGCGTAATACGCTTACGTCACCGTCTTATGGTTTCTTCTTCTTCTTGTTGATGTTTAATGGCAGGAAACGACACCGCGGTGAAGTACTGCCACCAACTGGTCAACGTGTGAATCACTATTGAAACGTTGAAAAAAAAGCCTGAATGAGCCAAAAGTTGACAAGTTACACAATAAGTAAATGTTGAAAGAGGCTGAAGTTTGCTGAGAACATAGACCGATCATTGAGCATCTATCTGTACGCTAAGAACAGACGATATTTATGTCCTGTGATCCCAGGATATGGCTTGAAGATGAACTCTGTGTGAGGGGCATTTATCTACAGTAGAAAAGCGTAATAATATAGACATGGGAAAAGATAGAGTCCAACATATGGAGCTATGCTGTGTGCTGTATGTGAACATGCAGAATGACCTGTTTCCTGTATGGACTGCTCATAAAATGATCCGATAACAAATCTGATCTTCACCTGTGTCACAGGTACAGACACACACAAAAGCACACAAACAATTATGATCTTTTAGTGATTTTCCTGGGTTACCGTATGTGTTGGAGGAGAAACAGCTTAAACAACACAATTCAGAATCGAGCAGATTTGTTGTGCATCGTGTTGAACATGCTAATGCTAACAATTACAGTCACATTGTGAATTGTTTGATAAGACATTCATTGGAAGCTCACAGGCAGCCAAGTGATCAACTGCCAGCAGTCTGCTAGCATGTGTTATGATGCTTGAAGAGGCCTTATTATACATTTTTATCAGAGAATCTACTTAGTCTCCCAAACACACAGCTGCTCCGTCACTTTAAACCCGTCTTAAAGCCAGCACTTGTTTTCTGTCGGCTCAGTGTGGACTGCGCGTGCGCCTTTAAGCAGTCTGTCGAGAGCGATGACGACATCCTTTTATTTTTATCGCAGTGACCTCATCGCTTATGGCAGCAGCAGCGAGTCTCGTCTTCTGGTTTTAGTCCGACTTTACCGCTTCTACTTTCTCTTTTTAACGAACCCCGACCGCTACATCCACTCAAACTCCGTCTCCGGACCGAACCTGGACGGTCCAGGTGCCGTTTGGACTCTGACGTCGAGTTTTCAAACGGTGAGTTTACCGCAGATTCTGGTTAGAAGTGTAAAGAGGAGCATCTGGTAAAGTTAACGGGGCCTAAAGTTAAAGTTTGGTCGAGACGAGTTTAAAAACGTGTGTGAATAAGAAGCAGTTTAATGAAAATGTCGTGTTTTAGGTGTTTTTAAGGGACTCGGCCCGGCGGTCACTGGGTCCGTAACACCGAAACAAAATGTCAGAGAACAGCTAACGTAACATCAGAAAATGTCGACCTAAATCATGGAAAAGTTCACCCAAACTCATTTTATACTCTCATTTACTCACTAAACGCCGTCAACACAACGTTTCAGTAGCTGACACTGAAGTTAAACCTCACATTTAACCAAACTTCACCACACTCTTATTCTGTACCAAACCTCCTTAAAAGAAAAGGTGATTTTAGCAGTGGTAAGTATTACAAACGAAACAAGACAACGTCCAAATGTGTGTAAAGCTCTGGTTAAAGTTAGTGAACAAGTCGTATACCTTTAAAAACGTATTAATAACTGTTGATATATCCTTACTCATCAACTTACATTGAAGTTTACCCTCACATTTAACTGAATAACTGTCTCTCACTGTGCCGAACCTCATTTAAATTGTAGTAGTTAAAACAGATAATGCTTGTTTAAAGTTCTCATTGAAATTGACTGAAACTCGGTTCAAACGTATTTAATATGAGTTTTAAATATTAAAATATCAGTTTTCATTTGGTGAGATTAAAGGCAAACCTCATATTTAACTAAGTTCTCCCCTGTACGATGTCAAACCTCCTTAAAATAAGAAGCGGATTTAGTTAGGATCAAGTTTTGTGTGAATGTTAAAGGAAAATAACTTGATTTGTGTAGAGACAAACTCATCTTATACTCTTCTTTACTTTTAATGCCTAAATTAAAACTGAATTTTGTATAGTCTTTTTATCAAATTGATGAATTGTTAATCATCATAAACATTACTGAATATTTTTATTGAATAACTTATTATTGACTGATTCTGCTCTTAAATAACGCAAAACGTCCTTTAAATAAAATAGATTTTAGTAGATGAGAAGTATAAAATCTTAAACAAATCCCCTTTTTCATGATTTTTAATGAATGTTAAATGTTAGTTTTCACGTCAGATTTTGACTTTAAATAAACCAAACTCAGATTATACTTTTTTTTTTTACTTACACACTACTACTGTAAGCTGATAATAAAGCTTTAACTTTCACTTTCCTGAATTTCCTCTGAAATAAAACCAAACCTCCTTAAAAGAAGAGCAGATTTTGGTAGAGAGCGACTAAAGATTAATTCTTCAGCAGTACTCAGATCTTCTTCTCCAAAAAATATCATTATTACGAGTAGTTAAACAACAACTTGTTGAAGTAAAACATCAAATTACTTGAATACGTTCAGGGAGGTTTCTTAATGAACTGTACAGGGATCAAATAAATATTCAGTTAATTAAAAGTTGATTGATGGTAAATTAATTGGCAGCTGTCTTAATTATCACGTTTAATATATATTATATATATATATTTAGCATTTTACACTCTTGGTCAGAAGACATGTGACATCTGAAGACACCAAGCAGACATTTTTCACTAGTTTACTAGTAAGTAAAGTAAACTATTTAGTTTTTTTGCGGTTTTAGCCTGCACACCCAGTCAACAATCACTTAATGAAAAAAATGGATAACTGTCTCTTTTCTAGTCACTGATGTGTTTTTAATCTTTAACAGGAGCAAAAGATTTTAAAACAATCACAAGAACCTTAAGGAACCGAAACGTGACGTAAAAATACCCAATAATGATTCATCATTAGCGACGTGTGTGTGCTGTGAAATAATATATTATATCATTATCAATATATATCATTAAGCTGATAAAATGAGATTAGCAAGTGATACTTGTTATTATAAATTAAATATAAAACCCAGTTTTGTGTAGTAAAATAGTTTGAATGTCACGTTAACCTAGCTTTTTCTGACGATGCTGACTGAGACTGAACCGTTTTGTTTCCACTTTCACGCTCAGCGGCAGCAGCTGCAGGTGCCATGTACGTTTAATAAAATGAGATTATTGGGGTGATATCCGGCCCTCACAGGCACATTAATGACATATACTAACTGAGCTTTTATTGTGTTCTGTAATTATAGTTTCATTGAGGAAGTTCAGCGCTGAGAACTGATGATGTTGTTTTACACGCTGAGGGAGTTTAAAGGTCACTGAAACCAGTAAAAATCAGTGTGTAAACAGCAGCGTGATGGAGATGAGCTGTGTGTTTGTTGGTGTTAGACATGGTTCTGATTCAGTTCCACGCTCGTAAATACGTGGTGTCATAAAGCTTCACAGTCAGTGACCAGTTGTCCCACACGTCCTGTACAGAAGGTGCTGGTCAGCCACTGAGCCGAACCAGTTACCTCTGCCTCCTCCCCAGCTCACTGAACTGGAATCATGTTGTAAATGAGCAAGTGTGTCACGGTGATAAGTGTCAGATTGTCAGCAACATTTTCATAGAAAGTATTTTTTCACACTGAACTAATCAAAATACTCAAGTTTAAAATCCTGCAGACAGGATTTTAACAATGTGTTAATTAACGTAGAGAACTTGCAGACTATATTAATAATTCAGTAATTATAGAAATAAAGGCAGCTGTCCTGCTGCTGCTGGGCTTCCTGTAGGTCACACAGACAGAGCTGGGAACAGGAGAACACTTAGAGGAACCAGGAGAGTTCTCCTGCTGAGAACCGTTATTCTGGTCCTGTCCTGACATGTCACATCTCTGAAAGAAAAGTGTGTCGCTCTCAGCTTTATATACAGTCAGAGGTTAACACAGGTCAGACAGAGGCATCGATGGCCAGGTAAAAGCCCCCCCCCAGTTTGTAGGACTGATAACGTGAAGGTTGTGTAGTTTGTGGTCATTAATCTCACAGAGGTCATGTTGTATTTGTCTTTGTGGTCACATCTGTCTTTGCTGTGTTGTTTTTTGTCTTCTAGTGAAACTGAAAGAGATAAAAATGATGCTTTGTCACTTTGTCTCTTCTCTCTGTCTCTGTTTGGTCATTTTTAAATGTGGTTTTTGTTTTGTTTTGTCTCATCGTCCGTTGTCTGTTAGTCAGTTTTTGTTGAGTGATAAGAAACGTCTTCCTGTATAGGACCTAAAAACAGAAAACGACTATAAAAGAGATCAGCACACTTTTCACTCATTTTTCATCTTTTTGTGTCTTTGTCTTTTTTCTCCTTTTAGTGGTTTGAGGTCATTTTGTTGTCTTGCATCTTTTGACCATCAAATTAAAACAAACAAATACAAATGGCGCAGTCACATGTTTTTTTTCTCTCTGTGGTTATTTGTATTTAAAGTGAGCTCTGTGACCTTTAAACAACAAATACATGTGTTAACACCTCATACAGAGGCACAGACACAGGAGTCTGCCGGGCCCTGGGTCGGTACCAGGACCGGCCTGTAATCTGAACCTGTAATGTTTAACTCTTCGGCCGTGCCCCCAGGTACAAACACCACAAATAATATCTGGCTCAGAAACCTAACATGAATCGAACCTTTGCTTGTCTCCAGCTCAGAGAATCAAAGCTCAGACGCAGTCGTCCTGTATTTTTGGGCTTTTTGGACTTTACAGCCACTGAGGGAACTGAAACAGTTTTCGTTAGGTTTCAGATGTGTTTCTGTGAGTGTGCAGTGACCTGACCAGGTCTTAATCACATGTTAGAGACAGTCTGTGGTTTTAAATGAACCTCACGTCTGCTGTGGTTTCGCTGAGGTGAGCTCTGCTGTAAGAGCTGAACCTGTCTGTGTCTGATGTCAGCGAGGGCTTAAAGTCCTCTGATTGGCTGAGTTATTAACCTTTGGTCGGAGTCGGCTGATGGGGTGAATCGGCCCACACCTGCTGCAGGTGAGAACCAGGAAGTGTGTGCAGAATCTTATCTGATCTGCTTTCAGCATTTGTGTCTTTTGGCATCATTCTGCATCTTTTTAGCAGTTTCATGTCTTTGCGTCCCTGTTTTGTTGTCGTGCGTCTTTGTAGTCATCTGGTCCTGTAGCGTCGCTCTTCAGCTCCTAAACGTGTCGACGTAATTAAAAGAAGAGGAACTAATGTTGTTGATAAAGCTGGAACATTACTTGTCCAGGTCAGTTCAAATGTCCGTTTCACCCTCTGTGACCCTAACGAGACGTCAGCGTTTGCTTGAAGAGATGAGCAGTGATAAGAGCTCTGATTGAGTCTGATGCCATCTGTTCAGAGGATTTTGTAGCTGGTAATTTGACAGAGATCAGATGTCTGCAGAGGAATGTCCCAGCTTGAAGAGACATAATTGGAATCCCGTTTATTCTGGTTTATTCTGTGAAACGTGATGTTAGAGACGCAGCCTCAGGCTCCAGCTGCTGCTCAGAGAGTTTTTTATGGAAATACCTTTATTGCAGTAGTTGTGCCACAGACACAGGTAAGTCTGGGCTCACTGAGGCCCCTGATTGGTCCACAGTCCATATACTTATTAATCCTACAACTTGATAACAAATAACACAGCTGGACGTGGTGTGGTCGAGCAGAGCGAAGTGATGCAAAGTAAAGATATGAAGTGGTGAAAACCATCTTGCTTCGTCTGTCCAGCTGCCACCTGCCTGCTGGTTCCTACCTATGAACCCAGCTACGTTTACTGACTCCTGTCCAGTTAAAAACACCAAATTAAGGTTCATAGTTGATCTTACAGCTTCAGTTTGTGCAGGTTTGGGACATGTGAAGATGTCACCTTGTGTGTATTTGATTTTTTAATAGATTAAACAAAGAATCAGTTAATCAGCAGTTTCACCTGATGAAGGAAATAATTGTTGTGAGCAGAGCTGCAGCTAAAGCTTCATTTATCATTATTATTATTATTATTCATTTCTTCACTACAATTGGAGAACAATTAACTGTTCCAGCTTTGCAGGAAATCACATTTGTGACCATGATCGTGTGTATAAAAGCTCGTCAGCACTCGGCTCATCTGCCATTATGGTTTTTAATTCAGTGCAGATTTCTGATGAAGTTTAACTGAGGTACACCAGGATTTCTGTGTGAACGGCTGCTTCCTACGTTGTGGTTTGCAGGTTGTGGCTTAAAGAAAGCTCAGAGCTGTGTGTCTGGGTTTGGATAGTTAAACTGGAAAATGTTCAAAATGAGAACAATGCTGGATAAAACTTTCCACCCACTCCACGATGTCTTGGCCAGTTATAGGAGCACGTTCAGTGAGAGACCGAGACACAGAAATGCACCACTGAATGACACAGGAAACCTTTCCTCCCTGTGGCCATCTCACTGTACAACTCCTCCATCTAAAGGACGATTATTACACTCTGCCACACTACACATACAGCCTGCTGTAACTTCTGTGATATTATAACATAATAAGCTATTATGGTCTTATTTCAGTTGTAATGTAGTTGTTTCACTTAACTTTCTGACTGTCACAGAGCAACTGAGATCTCATTAAATGTTTTTATTATGCTAGCAGCTGGTTCAGTTTTCTGGCCTCAGAGACGGTGATCTTGTGTGGTGCAGGAGGAGGAACTCGTTTGGGAATTTTCTTCGTGCTGAAGTCGACTCTGTAACGGCTGCTTTTACAACACGAGGGAATTTCCTGCTGCAGAGCTGTGAGTCAGTGTGCGGAGAGCAGAGGAGGTTAACGGGAAGTTAAAGCGCTCGATGCTCAGCTTCAGTCGGGGAGACACGTTTGGACGGGACTCAGGGTTTATTATTAGATGCTCTGGAACTTCTTGAATTTTAAAGAGGTTATTTAAGTGTGTTTCCATTTCTGTACTCGTGTTCTGCTGCCTTTCAAACCAGGCCGAGCACTCGACATTAAAAACGCTTAAACTACTTCACATATGGAAACTGTGACACCGTGTGAGCAGGATGAAATGACGTGGGACAAAAATGTGGCAATGAAGTCTGAGGTTGTTTGAGCACTTGAACGCACCGCGAAGCCTACAGCCAGCGGCCAACTAGCACCTACGTTCAGTAATTCAATTAGACATAAGTTTTCACAGCTTTTTATGCCGGTGATTAAGAACTGCACCTCCCCCCCCCAATGGGATCAATGAAGTATTCATTATTATTGTTGTTGTTGTTTTTAACTTTTAATGATTTTCAGAGAAGAAACTTGGCAGCAGGTTAAAAAACGGAACCCATCCGTAGAACTGTTAAATAAATCATTGTATTTTTTACACAGTGAACGTTGTCTAACAGGCTTTTTTAGTTCAGACTGAGTCTGTTCAGAGTGTGGGAATCTGACAGACTGAATCTTCTGTGTCACATAAAAAACAATCCGGTTTAGCAGAGAAGCCTGCGGCGTGAATAAAGTTGCTCTGTGATGAACCTGTTCTCAAACAGCTCGTAACCTTCATCCAGGTTATTCTTCTCCTCCCCTGAATATTAAATGTTCTGCATTTAGTGGATCATAAGTGTTTGTCTGACTCTGTCTCCTGTGTCCCAGAGTCTGAAACCACTTCAGCATGAAGACCAGGATCGAGGTGCAGGGTGACTTCATCAGCTCTCAGTCCAGGGAAAAGATGCCTTTTATTTCACGCCTGCTGCAGTGTGAATGAGACCCCCCACCCCTGGGCCCTGCACCCCCTGAACAGACTCAACACAAACCAGAAACACACTCATTTAACGTCCAGGCCCGGAGTCCGACACAAGACAGTTAGTGGAGGTTTGGAGGAGCGAGGCCCCACTCTCTCCCTCTCTCTCTGTTTCCCTCTCTCTTCCTCCCCCTCTCCCTCTCTCTCTGTCTCCCGGTGTCTCTCGTCCCGGAGTTTTGGGCTGCCAAGCACCATCGGGATGACATCATACTGGGCCGACACAATGGAGCTCTTCATCTACTGAGGTTCCTCACCAGGCTGCGTCACTGCACTGGATCGCCAGCCCGGAACGCCCACGAGGAGGAGGAGGAGGGGGAGGACTACGAGCAGGGAGGGGGGTGGGGGGGGGGTGGGAGGGGAGGAGGCGAACGGGTTTGATATGTCAGAGCGTCCGGGGTCAAGGTGTGGATCCGGGATGCCGAGGCCCGGGGCGGTGCGGCCCATAGGGGCAGAGGCTCTGGTGGCTCTGCTGGAGGGGGGGCTGGACCGGGTGGTGCTGATCGACAGCCGGCCCTTCGTGGACTACAACGCCTCCCACATCCTGGAGGCGGTGAACGTGAACTGCTCCAAGCTGATGAAGAGGAGGCTGCAGCAGGACAAAGTCCAGATTGCTGAGCTGCTGCAGCACTCGGCGAAGAAGAAGGTAAACTCGGGGTCCTGTTGGGGCGGGCGGGGGGGGGTGGATGTAGAGAGCCACGCGGTGGGGCTGAAACCGTTCGTCAGCTTCATATAAAATAATGATTTCAACAGTGTCACAGTAAAACAGTGATACGGGACGACGCAGCTGAACCTGTTCTTAAAACAACATCAGTCACGGTGTCACTTTTTCCACTACGTGAATGACAACTGGAACATTAACTCTGTTATTGACTTTAGGTACTTTTCAGCTCTAGATGCCTGAATTTGAAACTAAACGTTGGTAAAACACACTCACACACAATCTAATACAGTCAATCCACGATAGTCGTCTTCAAATTAATAAAGTATCAATTATTATTATTATGAATACAGCAGCTCGGACATCACTTCTCCTTTTAGACGTATTTCTATTGTTTTGGCCATCCTGTTACCATTTAAAGGAGGTATTGAGCTCAGTACTAAACATAACGCAGAAATGGTCCAACAGTAGAATTGATGGCACAGCTGCTGTACTGGATTCTACAGGTGTACTGAAAGTACTGGAAGTTGTGTACTGCACCTTTATGGCCTGAAATAAGTATCAGACCAGTCCCTCCAGGTGTCACTGAGTTTCTCATAAATCATACATGGGATTAGAAAATAAACAACTGAACTCTTTATTTCTCCTTGGCTCAAAGAGAAATTTGGTTTGCAGCCATGAAATTACTGAACGTGTTCAGTTGTGAAAGGTAAATTTAGCTTTTTACTTCTTCTCTTGTGAAATACAGGAAACTAAAACCCTGGACCATGACCCCAGTTAGACCTCTATCCATTTAGAGAACTTGATGTCTGCTCGTCTTCTCCTGCTGTAACCTGGCGTTTCCCTGAATGTGGGCGTCAGATGACCTCAGACCAGCACACTTACATCCTCCCTTCTTTGGGGCACCACGTTAAATTGGAATAACAGCTGCTGCTTTTATTACTGAGGCAACATTTTCCGTTAAATTATGAGCTGTAATTAGTTGTGCGTGCGCTGAAGGAGAGAAAGCAGGTTCCTGAAGTACGAAACGGCCAGAGAGCAGCCAAACCACTACGATTTAACCTCAGTGTGTTTAGCTGAGAGAGAGAGAGAGACCTCCCACTGAGTTTCACCTTCACACCTGATTTTACCATCCATCCGTTTCCTGTAGTCTGTGTCCCTCTGCTCAGCGTGACAGGTATCATAATCTCTCCAGTGTGTTCTGTGCTCCCTGCCCTCAGGCCGAGTCCGGCCACATCTATGGAGGAAACTCATTTCAGACGGTTTTATTCTGTCGGTCACCTGAAGCATGTGACCACAGGTGAGGGGTGGCTGTAAATTGAAATCTTTGCCCCCGTTGCCCAGCTTCAGCCCACAGAGGGGAGCTCACCGGTAAACGCCTGGCGTCCAGGCTGTGTACCCCGGGGCCTGAGAGAGCTGCGGGTTTTATCTTCATACCAGGGTTATTATCCAACACCAGTAGTTTCATGGGGCTGTAGAACTGTTGGACATGGACACTAACTAATAACAAGCTCATTTGAAATGTCAGCCTGCTGCTCTGTGGCCAGAGTAAACCACACTTTTAAAGCTCACTTGTCTCTGTCTCTGTGTCGTAGCTGGAGCTGCAGGGCGATCAGGAGGTCGTCGTGTACGACCAGAGTTCTTCAGACCCGGCTGCTGTCAGCTCTGAGTCTTTCCTCAGCGTCCTGCTGGTTAAGCTGGAGCGGACTTTCCCCTCCGTCCACCTGCTCTCGGGTGAGTCAAGTTCAGGTCTGCATTTACTGTCATGAAGACCTGAGGCAGGAAGCCCATGCAGGATCTGGCAGTTCTGGTTTGTATAGTCCTGCCTCACTTTAACCCTGAGCACACTTAATGGTGTTTTTCAAAAGCTGCAACAAACCTAAACGTTAGATCATTTTTCAGAAACCTACTGTACGTATCTTAACCCAGAGACTTTACTGACATGTGGGGAAAAAGCTCAACATTACAGTGACGTTTACATATTAATACAATAAATATAATTCTGAAGGAAACCAGTTAACTAATGACCATTGTCACTTAACTGCAGTTTAGTTTATAATATAAATAAGTCAGTGCAGCGTCGTCTGACCAGCTTCAGAACAGCAGCCACCTTCTCCGACTGTTTTACCCGTCAGACACTGAGAGTTTGAGCTCAGTCACTTGTGATGAAGCCGTTTATGAGTTTGACCGACATGCGAGTCGACTGCAGACGTCCTCCCTTCTTTCCGCTGAGGGTTATGTAAGCGTGACGTAATGCTGCACTCACAGCTCCACCCTCACATGTGACAGAAAAAACAAAACAAAGATTGTAAACTTCCCAAAAGATCGAACAGTTACACAACAGCCTGTGAGGAACCTGTTTGTGACTGATGATAACGATTTTAACAGGAGGGGAAGCATTAAAGGGAAGTTCAGAGAGAAGCACAGGATCACTTCTGAGTTTGAGATATGAGCTAGAAACAGTTGTTAATCATTGAAAACACTTCAGTCTCTTTTGTTATTGAACCTTTAAGACCGTGACAGAGGAACCTGCAGTCTGGGACGTCTTTCTCACTGTGTCACAGACACTAAAACTGAAGCCACATTCACCGTTTCACAGCTTCTTCCTTCTTCAGACCTACTATTAAACAACAGTCTTCACAGTAAGTGTTGTTAAAAACTCTCCGTAACACAAGAGTTATAAACAAAGAGGACTTTTCTGTCTGTGGTGTCACATGCTAATACAAGCAGGTGTCTGATGTTAGTACAGTGTAGAACAGGTGAAGCTGGAGCACAAAGACATAAACATTTTCCGCACCACCTGACCTCACTAATATGGGAATAGATCCAAGGAAAATATGACCGATGGATGATTTTTAAACAGATGAATTCTGTATTTTCAGCTGACACAGAAAGTATTTATGTCTGTGTGCGATGTTACAGAAGAGGTGGATTAGTGGTGAAGTTTTCTGTCTTCAGCTTTGACATCGTTTGAGTAAATAGTTCAAATTCACTGCTGTCATGTGACAAATGACGTGATGAGTAAAAGCTGTTTGTGGCTGATGTTGTGATTTACCATGTTTTTCACTCTTTTATTAAAATCTTCAGTAACTACATAATTTGTTGTGACATAAAATAATAAGAACAAATAGTTTTACCACTGTAAACTACAGAAGATAAAGTTGTAGTTTGAACTGATGCTGCAGTAATGATCTGATCATTTTAAAGGTCACCATGTTACTGATGCTTTAAACCCCGACGTGCTGGTTCCTGCTGAAGTCCGATTAATAATAATCAGAACATTTGTGCTGTTACTGTAAAAGGATTTGGACATTTGATTGTTCAGTTTCTGGAAGTGAAGAGATGACGTCTCACAGAACTCATTTATCTAAAACCATGTTCCCTTGACTCCTTCCCCTTGTTGTTTCCTTGCATCCCGAGAGGTGAAGGAAACGAGGAGACATTTTTACACAGTGAGCAGGAAAAAGCAGACGGTGCTCACACACTGACGCTGTGAAAATATCCGTTGGCCTGGTTCATGTTTGTGCTGCAGAGCTGAAGGAGGCTGCGGAGGCTTGTTGCCAGGCAACAAGTGTGGAGGATGAAGCATGGAGCCGGTTGTAAACATGTCAGGTTCTAGCTGATAAAGGCTCAGAGACACTTTCTGTGAATTAGTTTTGTTGTGTTCCACATTAAAGGGGATCATTTATATTAATGATGCTGAGCTACATAACAAACACGCGTCAACATTTTATAGTTGACGCGTGAAATAGTTTGAGTTTTGACAGATGAATTGATTAATTGAATTCTTGTTGCATTTTGTTCAGGTCCAGGTCACATTTATTTATTTACAGTATAAAAACAAAAAATGTGATTATTGCAGTCAGTGTCCTTCCTGGTTTCTTTAAGATGCTCGTCATCATATCCATATAATTAAATACGAATTGAACATGTTATGTGTCACATTCTTACTTCTAAGACAAAAATTGTTCTCGTTGTTCTTCCAGGTGGATTCTCTGAGTTCTCTCACATGTTTCCTGGTCTTTGTGAGGGGAAGTCTACTCTGGTTCCTTCATGTATCTCTCAGCCCTGTTTGCCCGTCACCAACATCGGACCGACCCGCATCCTGCCTCACCTGTACCTGGGCTGCCAGAGAGACGTCCTCAACAAGGTACAGCTGTCGGACAGGTGTCTGTATCTGTCTCACCTTGATGTTAACGGCTGCTGCTCACTGTGTCGTCACTGTGTCGTTGTTGTCAGTTGATTCCTGAACTCACAGGTGACACCGTGTGATATTATTACTGTTCTGAAACTGTGGTAAAAACCTCCAGGTGTGTGTGTGTGTGTGTGTGTGTGTGTGTGTGTGTGTGTGTGTGTGTGTGTGTGTGTGTGTGTGTGTGTGTGTGTGTCAAAAACCAAAACCAGACTAATAAACCTTATAATGTATAACACAGCATGTCTAGCGGTGACTGCTACACAGAACAATACCCGAGTATCACAGTGATTCTGCTCGTCAGACACATAACCCTGATAACAACAGACTGTATTCACACAGATTAAAACTATCATTTTAAATTAAACTGAAGGTAAATTACATCATTTCATAAACGTGGAAATTTGAAATGAAGCAATCCACAAATGAAATCTCAAAGTGAAACAATGCTGTGATTGTGTTGGTTTGTCATCGAACGATATGAACAAAGTGTCTGTGACGTTTAAAACAAGTCAAACTGAAACTAACAATAAATAAAACTGTTTGTTAAAGAGGAGTCGTCTTCTCTCCCTGCACGGCCACACGAGTACAGGAGTAATCTGATTAGCTGCATGAGGAGGTGGATTGACAGTAACCAGGTTGTCACAGAGCAGAGAAGCAGTCAGTTGTATCTGTGTGTCTTTCTCTCCAGGATCTGATGCAGCAGAACGACATTGGCTATGTCCTCAACGCCAGCAACACCTGCCCCAAACCAGACTTCATCCCAGAGACCCACTTCCTGAGAGTCCCAGTTAACGACTCCTTCTGTGAGAAGATCCTGCCCTGGTTGGACCGATCGGTGGAGTTCATAGGTCAGACACGGCGACGTGTGCACTTTCTTCTTCAGCACTTTGATTTTATTATTATTGAGGCAGCAACTTAAACCAAAGCACCTGATACAAACTCAGTTCAGTCTCAACGTTCCTGTTTTTCAGAAAAGGCCAAAGCGTCCAACGCTCGAGTCCTGGTTCACTGTCTGGCTGGAATCTCTCGCTCAGCCACCATCGCCATCGCCTACATCATGAAGAGGATGGACATGTCACTGGACGAGGCGTACAGGTCAGATTCATTCGTCTGTCATTTCCAGACACTGAGTCCAGGGCCAAAACATAGAAACAGACGAAATCTAGCAGAAACCAAACTGATGATTTGTGTCAGAGTAAGAGCTGCACAGACACGATGTTCTCCTGTTCTCACCTTTAGTCAGGGGAACATCTGAACACTGTGGTCCAAACAGCGCAGTCAGTCCTGATCTCCGTCATTAATCCGTCCTCAAACGCTAACGAGTGACTTCCTTCTTTCAGGTTTGTGAAGGAGAAGCGGCCGACCATCTCTCCTAACTTTAACTTCCTGGGGCAGCTGCTGGACTTTGAGAAGAAGATAAAGAGTCCTCACATTACAGAGTCTAAACTAAAGTCCCTCCACCATCAGGAGTCCAGCAGTGAGGTCCCCGCTCAGCTGGACGTCCTGGAACCTCCAGCCTGTCCAGAGACCCCTGTGGGTCCCAGCCTGGCCCTGCTGGAGCCCCTCACCCTGCCCTGCGTTCTGGCCGACGCCCCTGAGGAGCGTCTGCTGACTCAGGCTCTGAGCGGCCTGCAGCTCCCCGACGGAGCGGAGGACAACGCCCGGCTTAAACGCTCCTTCTCTCTGGACATTAAGTCGTACGGCGAGCCGGGCGGAAGCGCCGCTCACCGCGTGTTCGTCCCTCACGGTGGATCCGACTCCGCAGAGTTCTACAAACCGTCTGGCTTCAAAGAGCCGACCAGTAAACCCTGCCAGTTCTCTCCGGTGGAGGAGGTTTCGGAGCAGTCCACTCCGGAGCAGAGCCCAGATAAGGAGGAGGCCGACGGACCTGAGCCAGTGGCACCACCCGCCTCCAGCAGCTTTACCAAACCTCCGCTTCCTGCTCCGAAGTGTTTGCACCAGCTGCACCGGAGCGGCAGCATGGAGGAGAACGCGACCAGCTTCCTGTTTGGGCTCTCCCGGAGCCAGCAGCATCTGGCCAAAACGGGATCCAGCGGGGCCCTGAAAGGCTGGCACTCGGACATCCTGCTGGGACCCGTCACTGTCTCCACCTCCTCCCTGGCTGGCGGCTGGTATCTATCCTCTGACTCCACCCGTTTCTACTCCACCTCCATCCTGAGTGGCGGGGGCGGGGGCTTCGCTGCATACAGCTGCAGTCAGGGCCTGGAGGCGGTGCGGCGCCGCAGCCGGCAGAGGACGGGCGACCGCGGAGACTCGAGGAGGAGCTGGCACGAAGAGAGCAGCTTCGAGAAGCAGCTAAAACGCCGCAGCTGCCAGATGGAATTCGGAGACGGGATGACAGACAGCAGGTCCAGAGAGGAGCTGGGGAAGGTGGGGAGTCAGTCGAGCTTCTCGGGCAGCATGGAGATCATCGAGGTCTCCTGAAACTGGTCCTGAGACGTGTTCAGAAACCTCAGTGTGAGAGAAAACGGCTCCGACGGCCTGAAGAGCCGTAGAGACACACGGTAGCATCACAGAGCGTTGTGTGCCGTGGGTGTTAACACCTGTGCAAAGGTGCAGTAATGATGTTAGATACTGATTGTGAACAGAGACGGTGTAACTACAGTCATCATGAGCCATAAAGTCCGTTTCAGAGTTTGTGACGGCTGCTGTCACATGTTTGTGACAGACTGAAGTAAGAATAATCGTAATAAATAGTTTGATGCCTTTGTTGCAGCACAGAGAGGCAGAGAAACATAGACCTTGTGGTTTGTGTGTGTCCTGTATTGGACTGAGACCAGGTCTGCCCCAAACCAGGACTCCCCTGGTTAAATAAAGAACCTTACATTCTGCCTTAATGCCAGAGTTTCATGTTTCAGCCTTTTAGCGTGAACCACAGGCGCCGTGTGTCAGAGCAGTCCTCGGTATCTGCTTTATCCTGATTCTGTGTCGAGCTTTAATTTATGTCTCTTTGCGCTCTGACAGGTGTCGATCTGTGTCCACGTAAAGACATTTCACACGCTGTTCTACTGTTTGTTGTTTAGTCCCAGGATATGAAACAGTCAGGTCCTCTCTGAATCTGACGGAGGTTTTATTACCGGACAGACTCTGCTTCAGTTTGACGTAGAAACGTCTGAATCCTGACCAGCTGTCAGTGTGTGTTCCTGCGAGTTTCTGTACGTGATGAAACATGGACGACAGACGCTGCTCATAAATCCACAGGTGTGTTTGGATTCTGCTCTGACTTCAGACCCGATGCTGAACTGGACTGGTAACGTTGGAGTTGCAGCAGTACCTCATAGTCCAAATCCTCGCGTTGTTCTTTAGGTTTATGAAGAAGCTCATTGACGGTGAAATCTCAGGTGTTACTTGAGCTGCAGGGAACGAATCAGAGGAGTAGAAACCGTTCACCTGTCCGTGGACCGTACGTGAGTAAGAAGAGGCTGGGACTCTTGTTGAGAGAGCAGACGTGTGGTTCAATCACTCACTGATCACAGATTCACAGTTCATCTTGCACTACTGTGGTGTGAAAATGGATTTGGTTCAAAGTGTATAAAGCAGTAAAAGAGAAATAATGAAGTTCTTCTCTGTGTTTTTCTAACCTCTCTTTAACTCTGCTGGGGTTTAATTCACAGATGTTTCTGACTCTACGTTGACCTGGTGATTTACCTGAATATGAACTCAGTTATTATAAGACACAAGATGCTAAATAATCACAAAGAGACACAGAAAGACTTTGGTGTTTTACAGTGACTCACATTAATTGCTGATAGACTCACAGATTTTGGACGAACTTTTAAAAACCAAAACAAACTCTTTACCTGTCTGCAGTCAGTGCTTCTGATCTAATTTATTCCTGGTTCTGTACCAGTGAACATGTCACTTCAGGGAGCTCTGGATCCTACAACTCCCATGATGCAGCTGGAGTGTCTTTCATCACAACTTCAGCCTGCTCTGTGAGCAGGTGAAGCACACGGACGTACTGACACCTTTCAGTAACTAGCACCAATAGAGTGATTCCTTAATGTGTGATTCTTCTCCACCGTCAGAGAAACGTCCACAGCTCCGTCTGCTGGACAAAGGAGCCAATAAACACGTTTATTCAACATATTTGTGACCAAACGGGCAATAATCAGTGTCTATGTGATGATCCAGAATCAGAGGATAACGTCCTGTAGTCAGGTTCCATTAAAGCTCATTAAAGTGTTTTTATCGTTTTTAATTATCACAAAACACTGAAACTGCAGCAATTTAAACTGTATGGAAGACTAAAGCTGCCAGTTTAAAAATGTAAAATCTTTGTCGGAAGATTTAGGAAGACAGTTTAAAAATAAAGTTAAAAAAGTATTTATGCTTTAGATTATAGTGTCTGCTCCTGTATCTGTTCATATAACTTTTATTTCTATTTATTTCTACAATGAATATGACTTCATTTTAATGTTGACGGACAGCAGGGAAAACACGTTAGTATTTAATATGTAAAAAACTGGAATCTGTAATTTTAAGATTTGTTTTGATGATAAAATCTGAATTAACAATAACTTAGATGTTGTTTAGTCTGTCCAACAGCAGATGGCGCTGGTGACATGCACATTGTTCCCTCTGTGTTGACTCACAGGCTTGTTTTCATCAATTCAATTCGAAGTATTCTGATAAAAAAACACAGATTTACTGATTTTAAATCCGTGTAATAAATATAATATACCATAGAAAGGCCACAAGGATATATTTGAACATATTTGCACCTGAAAGGACAAATTCAGTCGTGCATATACCAGCTTCAAATACTTGCCCAGGCGCCCCCTGTGGCTGCCCACTGCTCCCTCAGGGGATGTTTCAAATGCAGAAGTCAAATTTGGTCATAACATGTACAAATGTAATCAGTGACAATAAAGCTGATTCTTCTTCTTCTTTCAAAAGTATGTTGGTGAAGATTCTCAGTCATCCAGCTCATTAGTTCTGATGAAACCTTCAGGATTTAAGGTTTTTGTTGTTCAGTGAGTCTCAGAAATAAAGTTTCTGTTCAGTTTAATTCATGACCGGATTCAAGGAGAGAAGAACTTCAACAACCTGATTTCTGAACATTTACTCTGAAACATTCTGAACCTTTAGGGAGGAATAAAAAGTAAATGTTGGAGCTTCACAGCAGAGAAAATAAACTTTTATTAAACACATTTATTCTGTAAACTGCAAACAAACTAAAATGAAAAAAGTGTGAAGTAATAAAAAAACAGGTGAATGTCTGATTTTAACACTTTCCATCAAAATCTGATCATAATCTTATATTTAAATCTGAAAAGTTAGTAAAGCTGATGAAGTAACATTTAGTGGAAATACTCCATCCATTATCTACCGCTTATCCGAGATCGGGTCGCGGGGGGTGCTGGAGCCTATCCCAGCTGTCTTCGGGTGAGAGCGGGGTACAGCCCGGACAGGTCGCCAGTCCGTCTCAGGGCCAACACACAGACAAACAGACAAACAACCATACACGCTCACATTCACACCTACGGACAATTCAGAGTCGCCAATTAACCTGACATGCATGTCTTTGGATGGTGGGAACCAGAGTACCCGGAGGAAACCCACGCAGACACGGGGAGAACATGCAGGAGCAGCACGTAGAGTAAAAAACTTAGACGTCAGTGACGTCGACGCAGGGTGGGCGTGGCCTCCGACGCTGGGCTGCCTGCCAGTCAACACTCCGGGCTGCCAGCTGCGCTGTCTCCACATCTTCAGAGTCCAGTGTAGTTTAAACGAGTCTCATCTCCGCAGAACCGGGCCGCCGAACAACTTTTGAACCCGAACCCGAGTTCAGTTTGTCGGATTTAAAGTGTCCGGGGGAGTCGGTTAAACCCCGGCAGGACCGAGGAGAGACGCGTTTCTGCTCAGTGCCATGTTCCTGTGACGGTCCGCGGTTCACACCTGCAGGTAACGTTAATCCTCTTTTAATGATTTTCCACGTCCCTCCCGCAGCTCCACCCGCACAGCTGCGGGTCCGGCGGTGACGCGAACCGTCGGTCCCGTTTTCACGTTTCTTCTCTAATTAATTCTAAATATCTGATGATCAGTGCAGCGTGGTAACGATGAACCCAACAGAAAATGAAAAAGCAAACCGCAACTTGATCTGCTCCGTGCGGGGAGACGTAGACCTGCGGTCAACTGACGAGCAGAGAGCCGAACCAGACTGCATTGGAAAATTAAGATTTAATACGTGTGCGGTTATTTTCACACATTATCGCACCAAATTACTAGAAGGAAGCAAGTGTCAGCACCACATTGTCAGTTCGGCTTAAATATATTAGACCAGAAACGTTGTAGTTTAATGTGAGGTTAACTTTTATCACTACTCTCATGATATTTTTAACGTTTCTTAACGGTACCGAGTGCCGAGTGCTGTGAACTAAACCCAAGTTTTATGAATCTAGTTATTCAACATTAATGACCTGAACGTGGATGAAATCTGCGCCGAAGTTTTCAACACAACCCAAATAATCTACCAAAATATATCTGAAATCTAATCTAAAATGTATACTCGGGGATTCATAAATTCATCTTAAATCGCCGGGATTTTTAATGGCATTTGGTTTACTGTGCCTAAATTCACGGTAAACTGACTGAATTCTCAGCGGACTGTGGCACCGTGTGTTTGTGAATGAAAATGGAGGTTAACAGCAGCAGTTTATCACTGAAATAAAAAGACATGAATTTATCTGAAGGACACTAAAACAACGGCGCCGTACAGGTGTGTGCGGCCCCGTCAACAAGCGTCTGTCCCCGGCGGTGTGTGCGGGGTTGCCCGGTGTGTCGGAGCAAACAAAAGGAGGTTTGGCTCGGCCTGAATGGAGCCCGGTTGCCAGGGATGATAACGCGGCTTCTTATTGTTCCAGTCGGGGTTAACGGAAGGTCTCCGCCGCATTATCTGAGTTTATGTCTTTAAAACAAACGGTTCCTGTTATCTCTGATTTCAGCTGTCAGTCTGGACTCGACAGGTTTAAACCAGCACCTGGTTTCATGGTTGGTTCAGTGTAAAACATCAGGTCAGGATGTTCTGAGAGACGTGTTACCAGCAGGTCTTTACTTTCCTCCTGTGACCTCCACCTAATTGTGTTCTGAGTCCAGGTCCCAGGTGAAGTAACCTGGACTCTCAGTAGGTTAATGTTCTGCAGGACCGAGCCCCGTTTGGGCACTTTACGTTCAGCTCACACAAGCTACTGCAGGCTGCTGGGGACTGACTCCGGGGCCTAAGGAGACCGAGGACGGGTGTCTGTTCATTTCTAATTTGTGGAAAGTCAAAGAGACCAAAGACTGCTGCAGTGTGACAAAACCACAACGAGACACAACTACAAAGAGACAGGATGACAGAAGACTCAAACTGACTGCAAAGAGACTCAAACTGCTGCAGCGTCACAAAACGATTCCCAGAGAGACCAAACGATTCCCAGAGAGACCAAACGATTCCCAGAGAGATCCAAAGTGACAGCAAAAAGACTTAAATTAGCTATAAACAGACACCAGTTGCGTAATTTGCATGGGGGTTACGGGGGTCATGACCCCCCAAAAAATCTGCTCCAGCCATCACATCATTCTGAATCATATATTAATGATCTTGCATTAATAACTTGTTGATTTTCTTCATTCATTCCATTTACCAGCAGAATAGTGTCATGTTTAATCTGGTAATGTTACCCACCCCCCTGATGAATACTTGGTATTACCCTCCCACCCCCTTTTCAATATGTTTGGAGCAGTCTCTGTATGAACGGTTGGACCGAGCTCATGCTAACTGAACTGTGGAAACATGAAAACAGCACCAAAAGGTGGACAGACGACAGTTTTCCATTGTTGGTCGACACCAGTAAAAAGAGGAAAGGTCCTGAGCAAAAGGAGGCGAGTATTAAGTTAGAGGATGATCTGTTGACTAGAGTTAGCTTCTTTGAGTTGTTAGTTGATCGTTTCCAGTGTCCTGTGAGGTAAAGCCAGAGGCTGCCAGGGATGAACTGTGTAGGACCAATGTCAGTTTTCACTGA
The DNA here is from genome assembly GCA_034779795.1 of Ctenopoma multispine. NCBI lineage: Eukaryota > Metazoa > Chordata > Actinopteri > Anabantiformes > Anabantidae > Ctenopoma > Ctenopoma multispine. Next base: position 15,637,838 of record JAUYWH010000015.1, read on the forward strand.
ATTACAACACAGTCACACGTTTTGGGGGGACGGCATCATTTACTTATTTACTTACCTGCCATCCTTCCTGCTCCACACTGTGACGGAGGCTAGTTCAGAGGCTGCTCCACCCATGTTGTGCGCACACCTGCTCATTACACATCTACAGAACAACTGCAAACTAATTGTTGTTTCTTTCTTTTTGTTTCAAAGCTTTTTCTTCTGGTTTCTTTGCATCTCGACTATTTGACCCAAACCACAGCGACGGGTTTTTAACCCAGGACTGTGGTGGCCATCGTGGTCCTGTCCTGTGTTTCTGGTCAACAGGTTGGAGGTCATTTAAGACAAATGAGTCTCTCCCTTAGTACCTGTTGAGTGTTTTTTTTTTTTTTTTTTGTCTGGAGGTCAAAAGTCGTCGGGTCCTTAAAAACACTCAAAGGACCTTTGAGCCGAATCGGCTGTTGCGTAATCGCTGCTGTTTTTCTGCGGCTTTGTCCCATTTTAAGAGCTTCCTGTCGGAGTCAGATAGTGGAGGATTAAAGTCCACAGCTGGTCCTGGATCTGTTTTCTGCTGGCACCGTCCAGCTGCTGTTGTCCTGAGGGGCTGACCCAGACTATTTCTGGATGGTTCCCAGCTCCCAGGGTCTGAGTTTCTCTTAGAAACCAGCAAAGGACCAAGTGTTCACATTCTTTACTCGAGTACAAACAAACTCTGGACAAACTGTGATTTTAAAGGTTTTTGTTGGCGTGTGGTGGACAGAAAAGAGAATGATTAGAGGATCTAATAAAATCACATGAAGACAGTGTGTCAGAGATCAGGATTTACTCAGACACATGGTCTCTGTCCTGCTGTCACCACAATCAGCAGCTTTTAGTGAACTGGTGCAGTCGGGTCCGTTTATCACCGTCCGTGGACCTGTTGGCTGGTTCCTCAGTCCTGAGGCGTTCGCTGCTCAGTTAAAGACTAAAGACCACTGATGGTTTACTACTAATCAAAAATGGTTCGCAACTAAAATAAGTATATTTATAAAAATGTTTACATATCAGTGGCCTGTTGCTTGAGTTGATGTTAGAACAGAACAGACCTTTGTGGTTGTTACTTATAGTATTGTGTATGTAACGTCTTAAACACTGTAAAGAGCCCTGAGATCTTCTTCTGTCGTGATCTGTTTTATAACTAAAGTTTAATTGAACTAAATACTGTTGCTCTGGGTGTTGCCCCGTTGCTCCGGGTGTTGCCCCGTTGCTCCGGGTGTTGCCCCGTTGCTCCGGGTGTTGCCCCGTTGCTCCGGGTTTTTCCAGGTTTTTTCCCCGTTGCTCCGGGTATTGAAGCCGTTTAAGACGAGCTGCAGCTCTTCTGCTGACGTGTCTGACTGTTACTGTGCGTCTCCTGGGAGCTCCTGTAGTGTGTGTGATGCCGGTCACCGTGGCGACAGGGTGATGTAACCGTACCTGCCAGGTGTTGCCGTGATCTTTTGAAGTAGGCGCTGCGGGATTGTGGAATTGAAACAGGAAACTGGAGCTGATGAGTTGGTCAGGAGTCGAGTTTCGCAGTGAGACTGAACAGACTTTATTTACTCTTCACTGTCACAGTCACTGATGTTGACGTGGTGATGACCCAACGAGCAGAAACTCTGACTTTACAGCACTGATCCAACACAACACTGCAGTAATACAGTAAACCCTACAAGCCCCGCCCTCCCACACGTCACCTGTCGGTGGTTTTAATGTTGTGGCTGATCCTTGTGAGCGGTTCTGGAGCTTTAAGTCGTGTTTGCGTTTTCTTTGCTACATTTCAGCTGGAGCACACCCCCACCCCCACCTGTCCATAATGAGTCATCGATTAGTGGCTTAAACCGTGAACAAGCTGCTGCAGCAAATCCAGGACCTGCACAGACCTGGATCCTCAGTAATCCGTCCCACATGAGCCGCAGCTCGTCGTTCACAGAGGCGCCGGAGCAGGTTTATCACTGTGGACTGTACGGACAGGTAGGTCCGTCTGTGGACGTAGGACTGTGTGAGTCGGTGTGGACATCGTGGACTCATCGTCACTTTTATTCTGACGTCTTTCTGTTTCTGACAATCTGCAGCTTCACTTGTGGCTTCAGCCTCAGTCATTACCTCACGTTTGGGAACGTAACACAATCTCCCATCATGCTTTTCTCCCATTGTTCTTTATGAATAAACCTTTGTGATTTTAAGGACGTCCACAGATTCTGTTTTTCCTTTGACGTGTTTCTGCTGATACTGAAGGTGACCTGATGTTTACCTGCAGTAAATGTTGATTATGTCTGGGCCTGGATGAAGGTGGTCACCTACGGTTTTATTCTTAACCTGCCTGCTCCTGAGCTGCACGTTGTAGCGGTCCCCAGAGAGTCTCCCTGGTTCAACTCCAAAATGTGTCTCTTTGCACAAACTCTGACAGGAAACTGAATCATTGACCATCATCATCATCACTTGAGTGATGAGTGGACTTTGTTCCTTCTCCGTTGTTGTTCTGTGAGCAGGTTCAGCTTTGTGTGTCTGTTGTGTGTGACGTTAAATGTAAACCTTCATAAAAGGATCAGTTCCACTGTAACAGGATCTCTGTGTAAAAAGGTTTTTTATTTCCCACATCAGTGTCGTGTGGTATCCTGATCTCTACAGTTCCACTGATGGCGTTAACCTTGTGTTGTCTCGTTGTTGCTGTATGAAGAGTTGGTGCTGCTGCAGTTTGCTGCACTTTTGTTTCTTTACATGACGATGACGAACATACTGTGGGCTTCATATGTTTAGCGTCTGCTCTTATTGGATCAGTTTCCATCTTCAGAGATGATGCTAATGTAGAGGAATTAAAGAGGAGCTGTGACCCTCAGCAGCTTCAGGATTATAGTGGATTATGATTATTAGAGTTGTGAAACGTGTTGTGTAGTAAACTGGTTTTACATGTTTGTGCAGATCAGATGATGAACATGTGTCCGGTGTCTGAGCTGCAGCATTAAGACACTATAAACTCAACTTGTTTAAAAACCTGCTTCTTTCAACTGTCCCCTCTGTGGAGAACGAGACCCGGGATGACGGGATGATGTTCTGTTCTTTAGTTTTAACTCTCACAGACGAGCTGCAGCAGTGAAGTTCATCAGGATGTAGGTTACACTGAGATAATGAGAATCTGCTCCCAGCAGATCCGCGTGGCCTCGATCCAGAATCAATCCACACGTCTCATCGCTCATTATCTCTGAGCTCACATCGTTACATCGGAGCAGAGCTTTAAACACAAAGCACCGAACGTGTTGGACACACACTGTTCATCCACACAACACAGACCAGAAACGGTCCACTGCATCGTGTGGTTTGTCTTCCTGACCAGACCAGACGACTAAACCTGAACTAACCAGCTCACAAGGTTCCTCACAGGTCCAAACCAGCACTGCAGTCTCAGTAACTACGCCAGGAAAGACACACACTGTCTGCACTGTGTGATTCATGTTAAACTTTACCATCATCGTGTGCTTCTCAGTAAAATGTCCAGAGGTTAGTCAGAATGTGTACTGGGACCTGTGAGCCTGGTTCTGACCTGGTCTGACTGTGGCTAGGATCAGTAGAAGCTGAGACGTCTTCAAGACGATGTGGTCAGTGGGTCTGGACTCTGTCAGTGCTGCTGTATCATTTATGTTTAGAAAACGTTGGTGAGGGGTTCAGAATGTTAGGAACGTCTCTGATCATAAAGTACTGGTTGTGTCCCAGTATCCCTGATCCAGGAGCAGGAAGGTTGGGATTATTCTCAGTCTAAATCTTCTTACTAATCCTCTTTACTTTCCTCTGTGTCAGAGACTCTGCAGCTGCTGCGACGTGCGTTGTAGTGTCGGACTCGATGCTCCTGTGGTTGTGTAACTGCAGACAGCTGCGGCGTGAACCTGACGACTTTACGTGGCGACGTTAACGAGTCTGTGTCACATTTAACCAATCACTGATGCTCGTGGTTTGTGTCTGTAAACTGCTCCTTTGTTTCCATTAAACTTAAAGTTCAGTATGAACGTTCACTTCATACAGACACCCCCTGGGCCCCTGGGTCCCTGGGCCCCTGGGTCCCTGGGCCCCTGGGTCCCTGGGCCCCTGGGTCCCTGGGCCCCTGGGTCCCTGGGCCCCTG
>JAUYWH010000015.1:15649230-15664875 GCA_034779795.1 Ctenopoma multispine
TGTCTGTGTGTGTGTGTGTGTGTGTGTGTGTGTGTGTGTGTGTCTGTGTGTGTGTGTGTCTGTGTGTGTGTGTGTGTCTCTGTCTGTGTGTGTGTGTGTGTGTGTGTCTCTGTCTGTGTGTGTCTGTGTGTGTGTGTCTCTGTCTGTGTGTGTCTGTGTGTGTCTCTGTCTGTGTGTGTCTGTGTGTGTGTCTGTGTGTGTGTGTGTGTCTGTGTGTGTCTCTGTCTGTGTGTGTCTGTGTGTGTGTGTGTGTCTCGAGTCTCAGACTCGTCGTTTCTGTTTCTTCTCTGGCTGATTCACACACGACTGGTTCTGTGGGCAGTTAGAGTAAAAGTTAAACCTTCGTCACGTCTGACACACAGAGCTGTAGAATAATCACTTGATTTGATCACGTAGGTCACTTTAATGTTTCCCTGGACAAATGGAATCACAGCTTCTTTTCTCAAAGTTTCAGTAAGTTAAAATAAATTCTGTTCTTGTCTGACTGAACCTCTTCCTCCTGCAGACCCCCCACAGACCTCCTGCCCTGCTCCACTGCCCTTTAAACTCAAAAAGTCCAACTGAAATAAAATGTAAACAGGTGTCCTCCTCTCGTTTCTGTGTCCTCGTCTGTTTTCTCAGAATAAGGAGGTGACTTTAAGTGAAATACTTTTTCTGTGAGGAACAAGTTTATTATAGGATCAGAATCCTGTTAAATGTCTTTGACAGGAGAGAACGCTTTAAATAATGTCTACGTTCTGAATCTTATGATTTCCCTCTAACAAACCAACAAAAGCAGCAGAAACAAATACGTTTTTATTTCAGCTGGACTGAAACTCAAATTTAAGTTTTACAGAATCACTTTTCTGTCGACTTAAATTCCTGTTTCCAGCTAAAGAGAGAAGCTGCTGAGTTTGTTCCCTTTGGTGTCGACTGTTTTTATCCCCGTTTGTCAGTCAGTCCATCCGGGAACGAACGTTCATCATCCAGCTCTACGGGATGTTTGCTCTTTTTCACGAAGTAGTAAAAAACAAACTTTGTCTTTAGACCTTTTGGATTATGGAGCAGGTTTGGTGGGAAACACAGCACCTTTTAAAAGGTAAAGTCTTATGAAAACGCCACGTCCTGGATGGACTTCCTGTGTTTATCTCTTATTGGTAAAACCGCGAAGAAAGACGGAAAAGTTTAAACAGCTTTTCTCTTTTTGTCAGAACAAAGAAAACACTACACCAAAACCAGCATCAACAGCCTGACGGACACGTCGCAGTACCACGTGGAGGTGAGAGAATCCCCTCCAGGTCAAAGTCCAGGTGTCTTGGTGGACTCCCTCCCTCGGCCCCTTCCTGTGGTTTTTGAGGACGGCCTGCTGCAGCAGATTAACACATCCACCTTCCATTTCTTATTACGGATTTAACTGGACTCCAACAGAGACTTTGTGACCTGGGAATTTTTCTTCTATCCTGATTTGCTTTTCAATCATTTATTTGATGACTTGCTTGGAGGGTTGATTTAGTTTTTGACCATTTTTCCGATCCAGGTCTATTTATAAGAGAAACACTTCCTGTATTGTGAACTCTAATTAACTGTGTGACCCAACTGATGATTGAGTTACTTTAAAGAGGGTCAACACTTGATTTATATTTTTTATTAATTTATAGGACTCTTGTTTCACTTGACATATCTCTACTTTAGAGGGATTTTATTAAGTCTAACTGTTAAAAACACCAGTTTGAGATGATGAGCGTATAAAATCCAGAGTATTTGACCTCGTTTACCAGCAGAAGTTAGCAGCCGTGTTTCTATTTGTCTGAAACACTGTTGTTCTGTGTTATATTCAGCATCTGACCACATTTGTGTTGGACCGTAAAGACGGAATGATCACAGTGGACGATGGGATCAGACGTCTGCGTCTCCTGGACGCTAAAGGGAAAGTCTGGACTCAGGAGATGCTGCTGCAGGTGGAGGAGAAAAGTGTCAGCCTCATCGACCAGGAGACGAAGGTGAGACTTGACCTGGGAACTCGGATTAGATGGAAACAAATTAAATACCACACCCTAACTGTGGGGTTTCACACTTTCTCTTTGGCATGTGATCCATGTTTACCCCATTGTGAATTTCCCTCTGACATGTCCGGACTTGCGTTTTCAGAATGAGTTGGAGAACTTCCCCATCGGGACGATCCAGCACTGTCAGGCTGTGATGAACGCCTGCATCTACGACTCTATCCTGGCGCTGGTGTGTAAAGATTCGGGTCAGACTAAACCAGACCTGCACCTGTTCCAGTGTGATGACATCAAGGTAAACTGCCTCTTGTTCCTTTTGTTCAAAGTTAGCTGGAAGCAATAAATATTATGGAAGAGGATGGTCTTAGAGCAGTTGTTTTTCCAGTTATCAGCTGAACACAGTTTAACTTCTGTTAAAGCAAGGAACCAAAGCTACAGGGCTGATGCTCCTTTTAGCCTAAACCTGGGGTAGGCAACCCTGGTCCTGGAGAGCCGCAGTTTGTTTTTTAACCATCCCTGCACTTACAGGTTTGGATTGGCTGAACACACCTGATCCAAGTAATAAAGTAAAGTGGGGAAGGCAGAGATAGTTGGAAAACAAGCAGGACTGAGACTCTCTAGGATCAGGTTTTACTACTTCTGGCCTAAATTAACGGACCTTGGAAAGTCCAGGTCCTCTGGAACTTTTGTAAAATCTTTTGCCTGTAAATTGTCTTCTCCTCCTGGACTTCTGCAACCTCGTCAGTGAGCCCTGGAAACTTCTCAAGGACCCCTGAATCTCCTCTATATGTTTACTTTTCAGCAGCTGAATCTGATCCTTACACACCTCGAGGTTCCCTTAGTAATTTATTACTAATATCTTGGCACAATCTTGTGGTTGGTACTTGTTGTTATCTGTGCAACCCCAGTTCAAATCCAGGCTACAGCAGGGAGAAATCCCTGATACAGCTAGGTAAGGGAACTTTTGGGGAATCTGTGAACCCCAGGGTCAGTGGTTTGATTCCCATTTCCTTCTGGCTACATATCGAGGTGTCTTGGTCGACACACTAAACCCCGTAGTAGCTCCAACATGTACTGTCTGTCCCACATTATGATTATTCTGGAAGCAGATTTTTTAGACCCCCCCGCTAAATGAAGCCAAAACTGTTACAGGTTTAACTTCTGAAAACGGTTTTAATGATTATTAACCTCTGACTTTACTTTCAGGCGAGTCTGATCCACGCAGACATTGACAGTGCCATGACCGATGCCAAAGGAGGCAAAGTGAAGAAAAGACCAGAGACTCTGAAGTAAGAATTGATCATTCAAGTGTCTCATGCTGACACCTGATTGGCTGATCCACCTGTCTGTTTGTCTGCAGGATGATCCTGAAGAGTGACGGGGTCATCCCCCCTCCCCCAGCAGCCCCCGCCCCGGAGCCCCCAGCGTCGTCCAGTCAGGTGGATGTAAAGAGCAGAGTGGCCGCCTGGTCGGCCTGGACCAGCGAGCAGCAAGACCGTGAGTGACGTCACTTCACAGCACAAACACAGTGTGAGAATTTAATTTATCCTGTAAACGAGTAGTCGTCCTCTCAAATGATGAGAAGACGCCTGTAAACCACATCTGAGGAAGGAAAACAAGACCTAACGCCTGAGCTGGACTTTCTGCAGGACCAAAGACTGCAGACGGGGCTGGTAGTGTGATTCATGCTTGTGCAATAAGTTTTTATATCATGTTCTTTATTAAGTTTAAATTCTCCACTGCTCATGAAGATCTCAACATTTCAAATCCTGCTAAAACACAGAAACCATGAGGGGATATTTACTGCACAGGAGTCAACCGTGTCACCTGAAGCTGTTAATAAGAGACGGAGTCGACCTTTCCCCTCAGAGTTTAGATTTCAGCTCATGTACAGATTTTAACTCTTTGGAAAGTTTGTGTCACACAATCTGGTTGACGAACCAGTCTCTGTGAATAGATCAGTGTTTTCCTGTTTTTCCACAGCTTCAGCGGCACAGCACAGGCTGCTGCTCTGAACTCTCTACATTCAGTCATTTGGCAGATTCTTCTGTTCAAAGCCACTTGTAGTGAGGCACAAAATGTCACATCGAGAGTTCAGCACCACATTTTATTTAAGTGCACAGGACATTGTGGAAGCGTTGTGTGTGTTTGAATATTGGGAGTGAAGCTGCTGAGTGAGCAGAAATAGGAGCTTGTGCCACGATCATGGGATCAGAGCAGAGCTCAGTGGCAGAGAGGGGCTGTAGACCTGGATCATGGAGCTCAGGTAGGGAGGTGTCAGAGCTTTGAACCTGATACAGCAGCGATGTAAACATGGTGAGAAGTGTCCTCGTTTTAGAGACTCCCAGAGACGTTTAATTGTGACGCTGGTCGTCCTGTCAGGAGGACGCTGCAGAAGTCGAGAGGAGAGATGATGAGCATCTGCACGAGGAGTAATAACACGTATGTGACCGGACTGTTTCTGCTGGTCGTTCAGAAACGTTCCTGTGGAGGGAACGTGTGAAATTACTGAAACTCATGCAACATGAATTAAATGTTAAAGGACAAGAAGCAGAGAGAGTCAAGAATTAGAATGACTCGTCAGATAGTTTAATCTGGAGAGTTTGAAGGTCAGAAACAGGTATTTCAGAACTCGTGGTTTAATGGTTAAACTGGAAACTGAGACATTTAATATAATGTATCTACAGGCTGCGGGGTTCTAGCAGCTCCTGATCTTAACTGAGAGTAACTGATCTTGGATGAACAAATGATGTTTGGGTATTAAATAATTTTTCCGGTTACTGTATTTTTTCCTGTGGGAAGATGTTGTTGGGACAGTTGCACATACATGATGCTTTACTACAGACGTCAGTGCTCCGTGTGTAGGAACCTACATACACCTTCATTCAAAGATCTGAAGTAGTTTTCTGTCGGCAGATGAGAAGCAGAGACAGGCGACAGAGGAGGACGTTCCAGTGGAGATGACGGCAGCCAGAGTGGACAGAGACGTGGTGAGTCTGTCAGAAAAACATTTTATTGGGTTCGTAAAGAAAGATAGAAGATATCACGTATCAGTCTGTCCTGTACTGTCCCTGAACACCTCACACCACGGCTGCTAGTGCTGCGCTCTGTTTCCTTCTTAATGTAAAATCAAAGATTTCTGGGACATTGTGCTGAAATGAAGCGCGTGTCCTGCTCTGACGGTATAAACCTGTGTTTACGGTCATTATCTGTAGAAACCTGCACATTTTTCAGAGAAACGAATAAATGACTCATTAGTTTTCCAGTTGTTTGTAGCAGCCGTGTGTTGCTCTGCGGCTTTGTCCTTTTTAAACGTCCGTCTCTGATCTGAGAGCAGCTGCAGCCTGTGTTTAAAGCCGAGGTCGCTCAGGGTCACAGGACAATAGCTAAAAGATTTAAGCTGATTGAAGAATGTCGTTTATTTAAACGTACTCCCAGTTTGGAGGCTTAGAGGAGAAATCTGCTTACATAAAGGAAAGTTGGCTGAAATATGAGCTCAGTTTAATCATTACATCGTCATTATTGGTAAATGAGTCCTGAATAAATGTCACCGAGGACGAAGTGAAGGTGAAGGAAACATTCAAACATGTTCTCTCAGGGTTTGTCACAGGTTCTTTCAGGAAAAGTGAAACGTGTTTTCTTTCTCCAGCAAATCTTGAACCACATCCTGGACGACATCGAGTTCTTCGTCACCAAACTACAAAAAGCCGCCGAGGCTTTTAACGAGCTCTCCAAGAGGAAGAAGAACAAGAAAAGCAAGAAAGGTCCAGGAGGTGAGGACGGGACCTGGACCAGGACGCTGGTCTGAGTTCATGATAAAGTCTAGTTTTACGTGAAGTACTATGTGTATTACATTGTGTGTACTCTGTATATAAAGAGAAAACACGGCTCTGGTAGAAACGCTGTTACATCTCCACCCAAACAGGTGGTGGCAGCGACGTCTTTGTGTGGACGGACAAAGACGTTTGATACTTGATGCTGCAACCACAGAGCAGAAGTGGAGAAATTCACGTAGTGCACAGTTCTGCTTCACTTCTCTGTTAGTCAGGAGGAGAATCACACACTTCTCTATGTTCACAACCTGAAACTCACCTGCTGTGGATGTTAAACACTGTTCACAACAATAAAGTCTGAATGTTCTCTGCAAAACTGGATCAGTTTTCCAGCAGCTATGATGTCCTGCTTAAAGAAGCTGTTTTTTAATCCTGTGTAACATATTTTCTATATTGTCTAGTTCTATAAATAAATATATGGTGATAATAACACTGACTAAGACACTTCTACCTTTACATTTAAACTTAGCAGAAACAGAGATAAGAAACTGAAAACTTCTACAGGTATCTTCTTGGTCTCAGGACAGTAAAATAAAATACAGAACAAACAAAGGGCCAAAACATCGAAATCCTCTGTATTTCTGTTAAATGACATTTGTGTCCACCAGAGGGGGTCCTGACTCTACGCTCCAAACCTCCTGGGGAGGACGAGTTCGTCGACTGTCTGCAGAAGTTCAAACACGCCTTCAACCAGCTGGTACAGTAAACGAAGCGTCGTCACCTGAGCTCAGAAGGAACGAGTTTGTTCTCCACGTATGTCACAGTGTGTGTGCTCTGTTCTGCAGGGGAAACTGAGGGACCACATCCAGAATCCCAGCGCTGTGGACCTGGTTCACTTCCTCTTCACTCCCCTTAGGATGGTTGGTGTTAACTCTTTAATATCAATCAATCAATTAAGCTGATTTTTTTTGCAACACTGGAAGTTTCACATGTGAGACTTTTATTTTGAAGCTCAGTGTAGATGTGTAGAAGCAGAATCAGAACATGTCCTCACCTGAGTCAGCTCCTGGACTGGGGGTGGGTCCTTGAAAATCCTGAGACTATACGAATACTGTCCCTTCGTCCTCCTGCAGGTGATCCAGACGTCGGGCAGCGTGGACCTGGCTCGCAGTGTCGTGGTTCCTCTGTTGACCAGAGAGGCCATCGACTTCCTCCACTCCTCGGGAACGGCTGAGGAGAGACACCTGTGGGTCACTCTGGGAGACGGGTGGACCAAGTGCAGGTGAGATGTGCTGCTGCAGGATGTCGGTGCTTTATGGTCGATGCACAACGTGAGATCAACCAGGGCTCACACACAGGCACCGACACCTGCCTGGTTCAGTTCACATCAACTGTACGAAATGAAACCGAAGACAAATCACAAGTTCACAACTGGTTCAGACTCTGCTGTTATAAATCCTTCATTACCACCAAATACTCCATTACAAGTAAAAGTGTACGTAAAGTATCAAAGAAAAGTGCAATGCTCCTTTGTTAGATGTTAAAACTTGTCGGTAGGTATTTTGCAGTTTGGTCAGACTGAAAAACAGATGCTTTTTGAACGAGCTTCAGGTGGAGCAGGGTTTTCTGGAGCTCCTGCAGCGGCTTCATCCTGCAGCGGCTTCATCCTGCAGCGGCTTCATCCTGCAGCGGCTTCATCCTGCAGCGGCTTCAGCCTGCAGCGGCTTCAGCCTGCAGCGGCTTCAGCCTGCAGCGGCTTCAGCCTGCAGCGGCTTCAGCCTGCAGTTGTGGTTGTTGCTGCCTGATCTTCACCTGCTAACGTTGGACTTTGCCGTGTTCGCACAGAGGTTAAATTCTGTCATGTGATACTTGTCTCCAGGTTGGAGTGGCCCAAAGATCATTACTTTCCTCCCTGTGTGCTGACGTTTCGTGATGGCTGGGAGCCTCCCGCTTTTCCGGCCGTGACTCCGAGTCGAGAACAGGAGCTGACCCAGTTGGCCGAGAGCCTGGCCAACGCTGAGATCCAGAGACAAGAGGAGCTGAACATCAGACTGGCCCAGGAGGTCAGGATCCGTGTTTATATGTGGATCACCTCACAATAAATGTCTTTGTGGAGAAGAGGAGTGAACGGTTTCATTTCCTGTGTTTGTGCAGCAGTCGACGGTGCAGATGTTCCCTCCTGCAGACGGGTACGCCTTCACCAACACCACCTACAAACGCATGCAGATCCTGGATCAGGACACGGCCATGGCTGCATTTAAACAGGCCGCCAGCCGCCGTGTAGACCGGTAACTGAGAGGTGGCATCACGGTGCCCTGGAGAACTGGTCCCACTTCACTTTACTGTCTGAAACTGTGGAGGAACAAAAATAATTTAGTAATTTAACATGAGAATAAATTAATATTCAGAAATAATATAAATAGGTGAAAGTCTTTTATTTTCTTTTAATTTAATTTGGATTTTAAGTGAATAAATTAAAACTTTTAAAGATGTAGAATTTTTTTCAATGTCAATTCAACAAACTGATGAAAAAGTTATTTTTCCTCCTTCATAAAATAATAAAACTCCTCTTCCCAACTGTAAAATCGTTTCTCCGACTTATCGGCTCATTCTGGGATTTTCTCGGTGCTTTTCCGTCTCTTTAACTGTTGAGTGTTAATCTTCCAGCTGATTCCTAATCTTCATTTTAACTTAACCTCAGAAAAGTTTTCAGCTGAATCATCTTTAGTGAATCACGACTTTCTCTCTGTAATCTGATGTAAAGTTGGGACACTTCTCCACGGCCTCATTCTGATATGCAGCGGAGTAAAACCAGTGTTACTGTTGTTATTTTAATATTAAGAAAAATATAATGTAAAATAATATAAACAGTAAATATGAATATTTAGTTGTTTTGTTGAATTAATAAATCGTACGTTCACATTAGTTGTTACAGTGAGTGTTAAAATGTGCAGACTGTACCTGTGCATAATTATTGGTTGGTGGTTTCAGGAGTTTTGATGGTGACGGCAGAGGTCCAGCAAAACTGTTCGCCAAATCTAAATATGACTTTGTGGCAAGAAACAACACAGAGCTGTCTGTTCTCAAAGACGAAGTGGTCGAGGTTAGTTCTTCTTTCATTGTAATGTATGAAAATGTTTAATGTTGTAAATTCAAACTGTTAAATTTAGATGTTTGTTTTGTTCTTTTAAATTTTTTTTACTCAAATCAACAGAAACTGGTTTCATTTACGTCTTAGGACCAAACGTTTCCGATCAACGAGCAACTAAACATCACAAACTTTTTTCACCTGATTTCATCACAGTCAGCCAGCAGGTTTACTAATCCCTGCCTCTCGTCTGGCAGGTTCTTGACGACAGGAAGCAGTGGTGGAAAGTTCGGAACGGTTCCGGCGCATCCGGCTACGTGCCCAACAACATCCTGGAGATCACCAAAGCCGTGGACATCACGGGCCGAGGAGAACCCATCTACAGCCACACGATCCAGGTAGAAGCCAGTCGAGCGAGGACATGGTGACAAACTGCTGCAGTTATTTTATTTTTATTATATTATTATATAATATTTATACATTTCAGAGGGTTTTATGGTCTTTTTTTACTCCACTACAGCTTTAGTTTGTCAGAACCATTCTGTCGAGTGAAAATAGTATCTGTAAATTTGATGATTAGAATTTAAACTGTTTCTGAAGAACAAAATGATCCGTTTATTATCAGGTAAATGACCACAATAAGTAGTTTATTTCTACAGATCACTGGTTCCTGTTGGACCCTTCACACATAAGATGATCTTACTGAAGATGCTGTCGGTTTATAAAATTTACAAATATACATTAATGCACATGTTTCTACAAGTTAACACTGACGGACAAATGTTCCATTTGTTTGCATAGTGAGTACTTTTACTTTTGCAGAATACTTCTATCAGTGTATTTCTATAGTACTTTTACTTGAATAAAATATGTAGTGTAACATACTGAGGTGTACTTTAAACCTCATAACAATTTGAGCCACAACTGAAGGCTGCAGAACTTCATTCAGAATCTTAATGTTTTAAAGTTTTGTTCAGTGTCACAGAAAAACAGTGACAGTCGTCTGTTCATGGATGATTCAGTGCGAACAGAAGCTGATCGTTGATAATTCAGCATAATTAATGATCCAACATGTGACTCAGTTTCATCTTCAGCTGTCTCATTCCCACTGTTTTATTTTTGGTGATTAAAGCTGATGATGCCAAAGAGGGAGTTTGAGTTGTTCAAGGTAGGACGAAGGTTGTGTGTTCAGTTTGCTTTGCTGTGGATCTTAAAGGAACAGTCCGATGTTTGTGAAAACACATCTCCAGAGCCTCTGCAGGCTCTTGAACATCAGACACTTCCTTTGAGTGGTTTTCTAGTGTGTGATTTAGTTTGGTTTAGTTAAATCTTAGATAGATTGATCTTGAATCTGAGCACAGTTTAAGACGCTGTAGATGATATCTTAGTAGGTCTGTAGATTTCCCTGCAGTGAGTTTGTGTTGATGTTGCCATGTCTCATTATCACGTCTGTTTTATTTTACGTTGGCAGCAATTACTGGGAGAGTTGAACGAGGTAAAGGAAACAGAAAAGTGTGTACAGTCAGTATTTGGACAGAGACGCACACTGTGAGAAACTCCTCACTGTATTCGTTTCAGGTTCAGTTACAGTGCAGCTGTAAATTCACTGTAAGAATAAAAAATGTGTTCTCTCAGAAGCAGACTACGAGGACCGACTACATCCCCAGTAAACCGGTAGTAACGCCGATGCCTCTGGCCCCCACACCGCCCCCTCCGGACCCCGCCAGACTCCCCACGCCACCGCTGCCTCCCCCGGCTGCAGAATCTGCCAAACAGTCTGTGGGCAGCAGCACAATCAGCCGCCAGAACAGCACCACGTCCAGGGACAACGGCAGCCATGTCGCCATGAGGGACCAGAACAACCAGAGACCTGCAGCTGGAAACCGTGAGTCCAACTTGGTGACAAATATTCCCACTGCAAACATTTTCTTGTTCTTATTTGTCTGCATTAGCATCCATAAGTATTTTTTAGTGCAAGTGATAACTGAAGAAATGAGACGCATCCTGTTAAATCCAGAAAACTCAAACACCACAAGCAATTTATTTCACCTAAAGAAAATAATTTCACATTTCATAAGTTGTAAACTTTAGTACTTTTGTAATATATAAAAAGTACTTTTAACTACATTTGGATAATAAATTTTTATCTATTGTAATATTTGGATATTAAGAGAGAAAATAATAAAAATCTGTAAATATATTCAAAACCTTTTGAAGATAAATTCATAGTCATTAAAATTATATAAACAAAGTATAAGTATTTTCAAAATACTGCAACTTTACTTAATTCTTTATCCTCAAAGAAACATTACATAAAACTAAAATGTTTTATAAAAATTAATCCCTCTTACACTTTTATAAAATCTTTTTCCAAAACTTATTTTGAAATATTTTTCAAATGATAATTTGACTTTTATTCTGGAATCATTATGTATACTCATTTTCTTTTGATCCACCTGGACAGTTTAGCTGAGAATGAATCAATCCTCAGAAGCAGAAGTCATCCTCAGTTCTTCCTCTCTGCAGGCAGGAAGTCCAACATGGAGGAGGTTCAGGACGAACTGATGCACAGACTGACTTTGGGTCGCAGCGCTCAGAAGAAGTTTCCGGCGCCTCCTCGCAGCAATAGCAACCTGCCGTTGGCCAGCATCACCTACGACTCCTCACCTGATGAGGTCAAAGCCTGGTTAGAGGCCAAAGGCTTCAGCCCAGTGTGAGTCTAGAGTTGGTTTAAAGTTTGGATGATTTAAATGAAACGTGTGTGAATCTTGTTCCGAGTTCATACGTGTGTTTCCCGTGTGTCCCGTGTACAGCACCATCACCAGCCTCGGCGTTCTGACTGGAGCTCAGCTCTTCTCTCTCAACAAAGAGGAGCTGAAGACGGTTTGTCCCGACGACGGAGCCAGAGTCTACAGCCAGGTCACGGTGCAGAAGGCTGCGCTCGAGGTGGGTGATGCCGTCCACACACTCGCAGCTTAAATCTCTTCTGCTGGCGAGTAGCTGCATTTGTCTGGGGGGGGGCTTTAGGTTTCGGGGACGCTCCTGTAGAGATGAGGGTCGATTTTAGTGTGTAGAGTGTAAAGATGCTTTGGATATATCTGGAGTATGTTGTTGTGTGGATGTTGGCCGAGGTCACAAAGCTTCCAGCTCATTGGTTCAAACACGAGCAGCAGCAAACAGACGAGTTCACATAAACAGTTTGAACCATCAGAATAATGAACTTTATTTACATAGAGATGTTCAGTGAACAGTGTTTTACAGGTCATAAAATAAAAGTAATACAGATTAAGTTATCTGAATCTTCTCTGTAAAATCAGTTTGAACAATAAAAAACTTTACTGATGCATAAATTCCTTGAGAGATTTATCCTTATTGAGATTATTGAGATTCTTCACGTATACCCTGGCGTATCCGTTTTATAGCCTTTTTTTTATGCAGAAACAAACTGCAATTACAGTAGAGGGCAGTACTGCCATCCTGTCTGTTAGCATCTCGTGTCTGTTAGCATCTCGTGTCTGTTAGCATTTCAGGTCTGTTAGCATCTCGTGTCTGTTAGCAACTCGCGTCTGTTAGCATTTCGTGTCTGTTAGCATCTGGCGTCTGTTAGCATCTCGTATCTGTTAGCATTTCGTGCCTGTTAGCATTTCAGGTCTGTTAGCATCTCGCATCTGTTAGTGTCTGTTAGCATCTCGTATCTGTTAGCATCTCGTATCTGTTAGCATCTTGTGTCTTTTAGCATTTCAGGTCTGTTAGCATCACGTATCTGTTAGCACCACGTGTCTGTTAGCACCACGTGTCTGTTAGCACCACGTGTCTGTTAGCATCACGTGTCTGTTAGCATCTCCATCGTCTTCCTCGAAGTTATTGACACTGATACCAACAATCAAACCCTGATGCTGCTGTGTCGTCATCTGAAAAGTCACCTCACTGTTTGCTGCGGCATGTTTGTTTCTGGAAGCTGCAGGTCTATTCAGGGTCTTTGTCTTTAAGGTTTCTATCCCCCAACTCTGGCAAGGTCTGGTGTTTGGTGTCTGTTTCCAACTGCAGGTTTTCTTCTGACCCTCCTTTGATCTTCTGACCGTTACCACATTCATTAAGGTATCGTCTCCACATAAAGATGTTCACAGTTTCCTTCTGTCGGCCAGATTTAGTAGAACGATCTCTGACAGTTTTTCAGATGCAGGACTTGTTAAAGACGACTGTGCAGATCAATTTATTGCTAACAGTTTTCTGGACTGCCAAAAAAAGCAAAGGCGTGGACTCAAGTCTGATTAACTGATGAATGCTAGAGGAAACTCCACATAAACTCCTGTGACCCCAGTACCCCTCTAGACTTAGGACCTGTATCCTGGATCAGCAAGTTACCGTGACAATGGACTTGATAGCATTGACTAGTTACTTACTACTTTGGCACTGTCTTTCAGGACTTAACAAGACTTGTTTGTATTGACGTGCCTCTGACTCTGACTCGTTGGTCTTGATTAGGGACTTAACTTGGGGACCAGCAACTCTTCTTGACTTGGGCATGTTGGTTTTGACTTGGGGTTCATATATTTTAGTGTTTTATTTTATTATAAATTCTGAATCTGGCCGTCAGACGAGAATCAAGTCGTTTTGTGTGTAGCAGTATTTTAAGATAGCACCAGTATTTGTCCTCCTGCTGTGGCTGTTTAGTCCAGTAAGTCCTCCTTAAACCCCACAAATGATCCAGATCCCAAACATTCCACTTCCTGTTGACCTCTGACCCTCAGCTTTCCACGATCTGACCCCTCAACCCATAGAGACCAGGATGTGTCTCATAGATCTTTCACTAGCTGGAATCTGCATTAGCTTAACTTTGATTAGCATTTAGCTAATTGTCATAGTTTAGTTTTTTTTGTTTTTTTTCCAACAACCAGGGTTTTTTGGTAGATGTTTTTCTAACATTCATTCATTCAGCATCGGTTTATAAAAATATTTTTGCTCGTAATTTCTTATCGTTAAGTTAAAATTTTCGTCACACATTTGACTACCTGAAAAGCTTGAAGCACATTTTTACCTGCAGCTGGTTCCACAAAGACAGACGCTGACTAAAAATATACTAATGCTATGGAATATATAATACTATATAATTATAATTATAATTTAGCATTAAAACATTTCTTTGTATATTTCTACACAAAATCACAACAGTAGAAATATGGAAATGAACAATTGACGTTTATTAGTGTAGTGGTGCACGGTTTTCTCTATTTCTACATAAATATAAGCACATAGATAATAAGATTTTATTTTTTTATTTAAATGTAATAAAATCATTTTCACTGATGTAGTTTTAGGACTGACCACACTTTAAGTCATATCTTTTATTCATTCAGTTTTCCAGCTGATAAATTTCTGTCAACCTCTGTATTTATTTTTACATTTTTAAATGTTTTATTAAAATGTTGACAGATTTGTTTTCACCACGCTCTGTTCATTTATTCAGTGTAACTTTCAAACGGAGACCCATCTGACCCGAGTCCGACAGATCTTTGTGTGATCAGTTTTGGGAAGGTTCCACCAGTACGTCTGTTACCCAGCATGCATCCTGTCTCACGCTGTAGATTTACATCCTCATGCTCTTTACAGCTTACCGCTTTACAGCAGTGACCCGAGGCTTCCGGAGCCGCTGGCTGCGTTTACATGGAGTTCGTATAATGAGCTGAAGTCAAACTGAAATCTCCAGAACTCAGAGGTGTGTTCAGTCATTCAGAAGCTGGAAGATACCGTCTCAGACAAGGGTGGAGAGGAGCAGGACAAAGTAAATCAGTATCTTACAGCTTCTCATAGACTGAACATACCTGATCCAGGTAATCGGCAGTGAGTAGGGCAGGAGCAGTGGGTCCTTGAAGACCAGAGTTGGGGACACGTGTTATGTACCTGCTGTATTTTCTTAGATGCTAAAAAGAACTGATTGACTTTGTAAGATATGGAGTTAAATAAGCTAATGACCCAGACTCAGCTCTTTATATTAAAATTAAAAAACCCATATGAACACAGCCGGTGCTGTCAGGCTCTGACTGACCAGAAGATTTGCTGATTTCCAAGAGGAAAGTCAGCAGAGTCGCTCAGTCGCTTCAGAGGCAGAAATGGATGAAGTGGAGACTCTCGAGGGACCGCTATGACCAGCAGGCACTCTTAAAAGTCAGACTGCTTGTCAGGGGTGGAGTAACTAAGTACTGTACTTAAGTAGTACTACTCCTGAGACACACAAACAGAGAGAAAACTATATGCAGAAATACAAAGACTCATCTATGCATCATGGACAAATGACAGGAGACGACAAGTAAAGGATGTAACCGGTTAGTGTGACGTTGGTCAGTAGTGTGTCTGTACCCAAGCTACTGAGGTACTCGAAAACAAAATGCAACAAATCTTAACTTTGTTCTGCTTAATTTAGGGTTTAATTATTATTCAGAGGCTCCACTGATACAATATAAGATTTTCAGTTATAAATCGTCTTTGTCCAACTGCTCCTCTGCCCTTAAAACTAAAAAGGCTAATTTGAGCTCCTGTATCTTTAAGACATGTAATAAACATTTAACGCTTATATTTAATACTACAGAGAGCAACAGGCGGCCGCGGCCCTGAGAGTCTCCCAGCATCAGGATCTTTGTGATCAACATTTCTGTTCTAACCAGCTCTTTGTTTCTGCTCCTTGTTTTTCCACGACCTCCCTCCCTCCCTCTCTCTTTCTCTCTCTCTCTCTCTCTTTCTCTCTCTTTCTCTCTCTCTCTCTCTCTCTCTCTCTCTCTCTCTCTCTCTCTCTCTCTCTCTCTAT
>JAUYWH010000015.1:15666029-15694259 GCA_034779795.1 Ctenopoma multispine
CCCCCCTCTCTCTCCCCCCCCCTCTCTCTCTCTCTCCCTCTCTCTCCAGAAGAGTTCAGGCTCTGAGCTCGAGGAGATCATGAGGAGGCGGCAGGAGAAACTGGCAGCCAGCACCTGTGATTCAGGGGTGGAGTCTTTTGATGAAGGCAGCACCCACTGAGCTCCACGTGGCTTCTCCCACTTCTTCCATCCTTAGTTTTTTTTTTTTTTTCTGTCAAACTACTGTGTTCTCGCTCTGTTGATCCCCAGGCGGCGGCCGACCACGCCGAGTTTGTGGAGACCATGCGACGCAGGCAGGAACTCCTCAGCTCGTCCCCGTAGAAAGTCAAAACAAAAAGCGAGCAGCCGCCTGAGCTTAGTGAAAATATTCTGCCATGTTTGCCTGAAGTTCACGTGAACACTTTAGAGACTTTTGTCTGTGTGTAAAAGTGAAGAAAAGCTGCTCAGTAGCTCCTTTTCCAAAGCGAAGCCTTTCAGTATTAACGTTATCGGAGCCTCTTTGTGCTTCTCGCATATTGATGAACCAGAATCAATCAGATAAACGTGGTTTTCTAAAAGCCAAAACCCTGAGAAGGATTCTCTCACTCAGTACTTTGTCTTCATGATGTGATAATCAGGTGACCTCTATAACCAATCACAATACTCAGTGTGTACAGCTTCTCCTACGATGTCATATCTGTATTATTTGAAAACCAGATTTGAACGTGTGATATTTGAGAGGCACAAACCGGGCGGGACGTTAACGGTGGGGCTGATGTTTGTATGTGAATGTGTGAACGTGTTGTTGTAGGAAATAATTTATAATAAATATAACTGTCAGATCTTTGGCCAATAAGCACATAACCTTCTTATTTTCTGGATTATAGTTTCATGAGCCTCTTACTTTTACTCCAGCCTGTGAAAGGACTCGATGATCCCACTTTAAATACGAATGAACCACAGCAACACGTGGTTTCACGTCGTCGATCAGCCTCATGCTGTGAGGAGACCAACACACGGTGTCAGACAGCTTTTATTTCTTTTAGTCCCATGAAAGCCAGATCGTTCAGAGCCAGGAATGTCTGCTTCACAGCTGTGTCAAAGCATTTTAGTCGTCTGGCATAAATTAAAACGTGTTTTCTATGAAATATGTGTGTGAATATAAAGTCAGAGGTTCGTTCTCTGTTCGGGGCTTTGGTGGTTTCTAGGTTTTTGGTAGTGGATGAGAACTGTAGCACTACACTGTAAGAAGAAGAGGAATGATTAGTGTCTGATCTATGGATGATGTCTTTACTGTATTTGTTCTAGAAGCCAATCAGAGACAAATGTTAGCAAGAAATTCACTGCAAAATGCATTTGTACATGTATAGTTTTCATGGTGCCTTTTCCATACGAATCTGCTTATTCTGCAATAAAACATAAAAACCAACAGGATTAAAGGTTTTTCCTGCTTCTTGACCCTGACGGGCGCCTCTGTATTTTATAAGCCTGTCCACTTCTGAAAGACGGCATCAAATGTCTGGTGAGTAAATCTTCTTTTAATCCTTATTTGTACTTGATCTTTATGTTGTTTTACAGCCATTAAACTAAATTAAAGAGTTTATAAAATGTATGTTTAATATTTCACTTTCTTCACATCTAATTATATTTAAATGTAGGAGAACTGTACAAAAGATGTCAAAAAAATAAGTTGCAAAAACTGATGTAGTGAAAGACCAAAGTTAGTTTTATCAAAGGTTTTAGATTCTATGTCTAATTCCAACTTTCAGGACTTAAACTTTTTTTTTTTTTTTGATGCAGTGCTGTCGAGTCCTGGTTGATTGACAGCTGTGAGTCCCGCCCCCTGACTACAGCCTTGTGTGATTGGTGAGAAAACAGCACCTGTCCACATAAAGGTATGTTTGAATCTTTACTACTACAGTAATACTACAGTAATAGTACACCAGCAGAAGAATGTGTGTAGTAAAAACTGACTTTTAATACTTTAACCTTTTTGTCACTTGAAGCGTCAGAAACTGAAACACAGCAAATGTAACTGCAACATTTTATTTTCACACACACATTAAAACTATGTGACGATGATCCAGGTTCGGGATCATCTCTCAAATTTTAAGTGACACAATGCACAAGAATGGCACCAATGACGCACGAGTTGACTGGACACACACTAAGCAAAAGAAAGAGTAGAAGAAGAGTTTACAGTGCTGAGCTTCTGGACGTTTCTGTCAGTGTCTTTTTCTTTTTTTTCTTTTTGGGGACAGTTGTATGAAAGTGCATTTCTCCAGCCACAGACGAGTCCTCCGAGTCGACACGATTCTTTCAGCCGTTCACGCCGAGGCCGCAAAAAACCAAACCATGGAAGTGATGAGAAAACTTCTGGCTCAGGTAATGATGATTCACGTACACAACAAGTCTTAAAAACAAACCTCTAAAGCAACAAGCACACAAGAATAACTTTGTAATGCAGAGTAGAAACAGAACAGCTAAGCAGTAGTAGTAGTAGTACTATGTACAGTACGCTTGTCACTAACAGTGAAATGTAACCTGCTTCAGATCGAGTGGAGACTGGACCGTGGTACCGAACCTCTGCAGGTCTGAGACATCAGCTCTTTAAACGTCCAGCGGCCTTTTTACACACGTTCAATGCCGAGGTGTCGTCTCAGTCACGAAAGCAGATTTTCCTTTAATTAAGTTTGTTTTTAGGTGTTTTTGGAACAAAACTAAACGTTAACAATTTGTTGCTGCGTCGAGCGTCTATTGGTTTTAATTCTACTGTGGAGCAGCAGTAATATTAAAGAAATGATCCATATTTTAGAGGAATACTTCCAAATATTGTTAGTTTCAGACTGACGTTGGGTGTGTTCTCTGGATTTTTTTACACAATCAATTTGTTATAAACAGTTATGACAAATTAGGTTAGTTATTAGGTTAGTTAGTCGGTGAAGACAAATTACAGGAACTTTAGACCAGATTTGATTTTAGGATCATCACGTTTTACTGAGGTGTTTGTAGAATAATCAGAGATGTAACTGTGCCGACTTTTACATCAAGTAAACCACTGACCAAAGATTTGTAGATTTGAGGTTTTTGGGTTTTTTGTTGGTTTGTTCGTTAAATATTAAATCGTTTAGATTATATTTAACTTTATTTTCATGTTTGTGAAGCTTTGAACCTTCTGGATTAAGTCTGTTCAGCAGACATTTTAGTCTTAGCAGATCTTTAGTAAAGAGATGAAAAGAAAATATTCTAAATGTGATTTTCTGTGCTGTGAATTTGTTCATTGTTAAAATCATAATGAAACTGAATTTAAACCCAAAGTCTCAGAGCAACCTACATGTAATTGGATATTTACTGAAAGTGTATTAATGTAGACTCCTGTAATATTAAGAACACCTGGAGGAGCATGATACAGCCTTTTGGACATTTTACTGTTTCTCTGTTAAAAGAAAAAGTAGTGACAGATATAAGTTTCTAACGTTTAGGAGAACTCCTACAGTTAAACATTTCTGTAATGTTTGTATTTGCTGCTGTAAAAATGATCACAGCACATTCTGAAGTAGTAGTTATGCTGATTTTTAACGTTTATATGGAAAGAACTGTACTGCTCCATGCGACTTGTGATTGATTATAAAAAGAACTTTAAATCCTGTTTGGGGCCCTGGACTCGACTTGAGTCGAGCTGAGCAGATATGTTTCTATTAGACCAATGGTCTCGTCCGTCCTCAAATACGTTTCTGTCACAGCTGCTTGATATGATGCGTTTCTCTGCTGATTGAAGTCAGAGCCTCCACAGTCCAGTCTAGTCACTCTACGTCTTCAGATTGAGATCAACACCCTTCATAAAAAAGAACCCGCGGTGTGCAGGACGAACGTGCCTGTACAGTAAGTCGTCCACAGTCGGGGGGAGACGGCTCCGAGGCCTCAGTGCAAATACAAACTACAGCTCTACTGTACAACCACAGTCTCTAACGCCTAAACCGGCCTCGAACCCGGCGAGCAGCAACAGGACGCTCGTTTCCACACAAAGGTTTGATCCTTGTGACTGTTTTTGTGCCCTTTGCTTCTTGTGCAGAACATTCAGACATTTAATGATTTTCCAGCAACATTTAGTGAAACCGCGATGAACCGAAGAATCGAGAACTGTGAGAACGTTCCCACTGCAGCAAAAAGATGATATGATCAGTCTTTTTTTAATCATCGAATCTTCAGCCAGGACTGAAACAGCAGCTCCAAACTAAAGAAAAATAAATAAAAACCATTCAAAACAGCAATTATCTATTAAAAACTAACTGCTTCAGATTTTGTGCTCGTTTTGGATCCAAACTTTGTCGAGTGTTCGCTGGGTTCTAGTGGACGTTTGGGTGCAGCAGACCTGGCAGGTAACTAGCATGTGAGAGCAGTCGTAGTGTGAAGGACCAACGTGTTCGCTATGTTTGGCAGTGTGTGACGCTGCAGCCTAACTACCGCCAGGAGAGCTGCACTCTCAACTAAAATAACATGACAACTGATCCTCAGGGTGGAGGAAGAGGCCAGTGTGTGTGCTGGTTTTTCAGCGACTCCTGAGATTCAAAACAAATACAAATGAAAAACTGCTGACTCAGTTCCACCGGCTCCACGTCTGAACGAGGACGGACTCAGCGTAGACGTCCGGTCGCCGGACAGAGCACGTTTACGCTCCTCAGACCCGACGCGGTCGTGAATCAGTCCAGTTCAGAGGGCAGGGATGTGGCTGAGCTTGTTGGTCAGTCAGTGAAGGCTCCTTAAGGCAAAACTCCATCCCATGCTTAACACCTATTCAAACAAAAAACTAGATTCATGTTTTTCTCCTGTCGTCGAGATGTTTTGTTTTTTAATACTGATGATGAAGCGAATCTTCTTCTGCACAGAATGATGCCTGAAGCACAGGAGGCTGGGCGTGTTCACAACCTGCAAGACGAGGAAAAGGGAGGTAAGACACTCACACCAGGATCTTAGTACCGAAGTAGAGAGGAGAACATCTAGAGACTCCGTTTGACACAGAACTGTGTCATTTGTGGTTGTGAAACTGTTACCAATCTGCTGCATCTGTGTCCAGCGTACCGTGAGCTGCTGTGGTGTGTTGTGTTCAGGGACAGTGCAGAGTGTAGATCATCTGCATTTTAAAAGCATCAAACCTCCAAAAAGACTAAACTAGAGGTCAGAACCAAACTATGGATTTGGAAAATCCAGTAGATTAGAGAGAAGAGAGACGGTGTTGGTTAAAGGCTCATCTCAGGTCTAAACGTATTTTTAGTTCATACACGGGGTCAAGTTATAAACGTACAGAATAAAGTTTCCAAAAATAAAGACATAATAATCTGCTGCAGATCTTTTATAGAAAGCACAAAGGAAAATATTAGAAAATACTTAGAAATTAATTTAATGAAATGAACGTGGAGGGATCAGTTTAACTCACGTCTGGAGTCTCGTCATTATGTCTTGCTGGCGTTTTCGTAGATGACGTCAGAGGTGATGGACTGCTGCTTCTTCTTCTGCCACATTAACAGGACACACTGATGGATGAACACGTACTGCTCCTGCAGAGAACAAACAGCAGCTGGTCATGATATGGTGACGTTTCAAACATCTTGCTGCTGATCGGGATGCAGCCAGACCAGCACATCGGATCCTCTAAGATCCAGTTTTTCAGCATTAATGCTGTGTTATCCTGTCAGCAGTCTGTAGGACAGACTGACCAGTAACAACCACAAGTCAGTGGTTCATTTCTGTGGTGGTCAGTGCTCATTAACATTGAGTTTATTTTTGTCTTTGTGGTTTTTTAGCATCTGTCACTAACCAGCAGTGGCACAACAGGACCACTAACCACTCCAGACATGGTAGCTTTATCGGTTTAGTGGTTGTTAGTGGTCATTTTGTGTCATTGTGTATTTTGTAGTGACTACTGACAGCTGTGTAAGTATCAGGTTGCTGCGACAGTAAAGAGAAATAAAAAGAGCCTGTGTTGCCATTAGTGGAGGTTTAGTGTCTGTAGAACAACAGATGCTAAATAACCACCGACAGCTGCAGAGAGAAGCAAAATGAAGTGTAGAAACTTTTCATGTGTGCACATCCAAAGATTCAGTTCCCAGTAAAAAAGTTTGTTAAACTCGGTGTGACGGTAATCTGCAGAAAATTGCTTGTGTCTCCTTGTAAGTCGCTTTGGATAAAAGCGTCTGCCAAATGAACTAAAGTAAAGTAAAGTCCCACCCCCACCACAGGAACTAATGTGGCTGTTTGACAGGAAGTGATCTGATCTGGTGAAACTTTCCATCATGTCATATTTTACACGTTAGTTTGTGTTGGTGGAGTTCTCACTATACACTCGCTCACTTGGTCACATCATCCAATTCCATGGCTTTTCATATCACACCTATGCTGACGACACTCTGTCCTTCCCACCAGAGGATACCACTATCTCAACTAAATTTCGGCCTGTCTCTCAGACATGTCTGAGTGACACCTCCAACTGAACCAAAACTGAGATCCTGATCTTTCCAGGCAACAACTCCCCTCAGCAAAACATTTCAATTCAAATTGGCTCGCTAAAACCAACACCTGCACAGTCTGCAAAAAGCCTCGAGGTTTGGATTGATGACAAACTGAGTCTGAACGATCATGTTGCTGCGACCTCCAGGTTCTGCAGGTTCACTCTCTATAACATGTGTAAGATTAGACCTTTCCTCTCCCAACAGGCTGCTCAGCTTCTCGTCCAGGCAATGGTCATCTCCAAACTAGACTATTGTAACTCTCTCTTGGCTCATTTTCAACCAGCTGAAATACACCCACGTCACACCTCTTCTCACCTCTCTCCACTGGCTCCCGGTAGCTGCTCGCATTGAGTTTAAATTCTTGATTCTGCCTACAGGGCTGGAAATGGAACTGCACCCTCTTATATCAACACACTATTAGTGAGCTACACTCCTGCACGCTCTCTCAGGTCCGCTAATGAGGAGAAAATTCCCTCTACAAAGGATCTCTGATCCCAATCCAGTCTATTCTCCTTTGTTGTCCCCGGCTGGTGGAACAACCTGCCCTGCTCCATTCGACTAGCTGAGACTATCACCACCTTTAAAAAACATTTGAAAACTCACTAGTTTAAAGAGTATTTCAAATGAGTCTCTCACACACACACACACACACACACACACACACACACACACACACGCACAAAATGTCCAGCACTTAACAATTCCTAGCATGTTCTTTATCTTGATGAGTTGGGTCTTATCAGGGCTCTTTGTTTGTAGGAACTCAGAATTCACAGAAGGTGAATTGTTTGTGTCTTCTCCTTGTGAGTCGCTTTGGATAAAAGCATCTGTCAAGTAAAGTTCTCACCTCAGTCTGGACCATGGAGAGACGGTGAGATCGCATCTCAGACACCATCCCCAGGATGTCCACAAACTCGTGTTCACGGATGTGCTGCATGAGACGATCCAAAGCGATGAAGGTCCCCGTCCTGCCGACCCCAGCGCTGAACGCCACAGACACACACGGTGTTATCAGACACAGGTCAGCAGAGGGAAATGTTACGTCACCTGTTTAACTGTCAGGATGATCTGTGTGACTCAGTGGACCATGAGAAATGTTTATGACAGTAAAAACATAACAAATATAAATCTGTACGTTCTGCACATTGCACTGGTGTAAACAGTTTCTGTCCCCGTACACGAGGACGTTCATGTACGGTTCCCGTCAGATGTTCTCACCAACACAGAGTGACAATCAAGTTTTAAGTATTTATCCACTACAGCTCTGGACATGATTTTACACCGCACAAGCTGCAGAGATGCAGCTGTAAGTGCGAAGTGCACAGAGACCACGTGTCCTGGATCTTAGCAGCTGTGATACACTGGTCATCCAACAGGAGGCAGTAAGAGACAGGGTCCCGTGGTCCAGGTCATGCCTGGTGACTGGTCTGTAAGAAACTAAAATGGCTTCAGAAGAGGAGTGTGTTATTCTGCCTTTGAAGGTGTGTGCTGGGGGGGGGGTCCTGCTAGTTTTCCAACCATCGCTGTCCTACAAACTGCTGATTACCTGGACCAGGTGTGTTCAGCCAATCAGAAGCTTTAAGTGTTTCTTCACCCCCACAGGAAACGGATGAACCTACATGAACTGACCGTTCATCAACATTTTAGTTTGAGCATCTGTTTGTTAAAAGCTGCTAAAATGTCTTTACTGAGTAAAACAACATTGAGTCATGTTTTAAACCTTACACACGAGTCACACAGCTCTGACTCAGTTTTAGGAATCATGTTCAGGACTAAAGCAGCTGCTGATATCCTGCACTCTGATTTTTATTCCCCATCCTGACCTGCAGTGGACTATGATGGGGTCTTTGGTCCTGTGGGCCTGCTGACGGACGATGTGAACAAACTGCAGGATGCTCTCGATGGCGTTGACCGTGGGGACGCCGTGATCCGGCCACGAGGTGTAATTCAGATGGAGGATGTCCTGAGTCTCGTCGGCCTGTGGGGACAGAGACGTTTCATTTCTCTGGTGTGAAGCTCCATCATTTGCTTTTTTTGTTCCTATGTTGCTGATTTCTTAGTAAATGTTCAGAAAACTAAAACTGTTCAGGGACTAAACTGAACATGATATTCTGACTTATGTCGTCGTCTTTTCTCTTTGTCTTCATGCTGAATTAGAAAAACACCCAGAGCCAGAGGTTGATCAACCAGTACTCACATATCCCAGTCTGAACTTCCTGATGGTCCACTCTGGAGACTCTGTTTGTGAGAGCATCTCAACGCTGATCTCTCCGTACATGACGGGCTCGTCCGTGAACGGCCAGTAGTGATCACACTTCACCTGAGAGCAAACAGTGGATGAGCAGCTGCGACGGAACCTGGAACTGTTCTTCTCTGTAGAGGACTCGTACCAAAACCCACAAACGTAGAGTCATGGTAACGTTTACAAACGTTTAATGTTTTCACCTATACAGCAGCTTCACTCCAGTAGTTTGTTTCTAAAGAACCATCAGCGATTAAAATACATTTTTAATTCTTTGGTTACTTTTAGTTTTCTACATTTATTTGTTTTTACATTACTACAAACTGCTGTGTGTACTTTTTGTACTAAACTTTTAGTTTCTGTCTCCACATTTAACTATGATCTCTGTTCATGTTAACTGAAAACATTTCTGCACATTTTATTTTTAACTGGTTATTAATTATATAATATAATTAGAAAAAATAAAACGTGACGTGTACTCGTCCATTTCTCCTTGAACCCGTCGAGTGACGTGTTCCTTACAGTTGACAGACTCGTTAAACAAGTGTGAGGAAATCAAACTCACCCTCCGTCGTTCGTTGCACTGAGTGAGCATGACGACGATGGGAGATTTCTGCTGCAGCACCATCTTCCAGAAATCATTGCGAGTCTCAGGCAGCGGGCCCTGAGTGGCGATGTACTCTTTAGCGTGTTTGTAGC
Organism: Ctenopoma multispine; assembly: GCA_034779795.1. Classification (NCBI taxonomy): domain Eukaryota; kingdom Metazoa; phylum Chordata; class Actinopteri; order Anabantiformes; family Anabantidae; genus Ctenopoma; species Ctenopoma multispine. The sequence continues at coordinate 15,675,456 of JAUYWH010000015.1, forward strand.
CCTGGATATGAAACAGTGTAGAAATACTTGATTACAAAATCCTGCACTGGAAGTGAAAATACTGAAGACGTGTCAAACTGCTGCGGTGGCTCACGGGTATGTAGTTGGCGTTGATGTAGTCTGATCCTTCATCATTGTGCATCGACATCAACTTGACGCGGCTGAAGTCGTCTGGAGAGAAGAGATGTCAACACGTGATCACATACTCACTTTGGTTTTTACTCCATGTGCAAAGGTGATAAGAACTGGACCAGGACCAGAACATGGAGCAAAAACTAAAACCTGTTTCACGTCTCGTGAGGAAAACGAGCGACTGTCTTTGTGTGTTTTATAAAATGACAAAGCAGTCGTCTCCGACCACGATGCTTTGCTGTCAGTGACTCACAGGGGAGGATGTTGGTGTATCTGTTCTTCGGCCTGTTGACCGGCAGGTCTGCTGCATCATGGGAAAGGTCGAGACCGACGCTCTTCAGCTCCTGAAAAACCAAATGATACAGACTCAAAGTTGACACAGTGTCAGGATCTGGATCTGACAGAGACTGCAGACTGAAACCTGTTCGTTCTCACACATTAACCCAAGATGTTTGACACTGGTTTCATTTGAAGACAACACCATGTGGTGTCTGTTGGGTTCAGAATATTACTTGCTTGGCAGACGCTTTTATCCAAAGCGACTTACAAGGAGCTAGTGCCGAGTGTCTTTCTCAAGGACATAGCACTACACAGCTATTTAAGACAGACGCTGTATTAGTGAGCAGGTGTTCCTGACAAAGTGAGTCGACTTGACCTTATTCTGTCAGTTGTGGCGATATAAACAAATTTATTCTCTTAGTGTGAAATAAAGTGAATCCTGTCATTTTCCAGGTGCTTTGTCTTGTTTGATCAGTGCTGCTCCGTCACCTGCTCACAGGGGAACATTAGCTTGAAGCTAAACATGATGTAGTAAATGTACAACAATCAGGATAAATATTATGTAAGTACTGCAGTAATGTGTAGTCAACTGTAGTACCTCAAACTGCAGGGAGAACTTGTAGGCAGAGTCTTTGCTCATGTCTTTGAAGAAGGCGTCAAAGTCGTCCAGCTGCACCGGGCTGAAACCACCGAGAAAATCCACAATATATCAAAGGCCTCAGTGACATCCAAGTACAGATTTTATTTTTAACAGTGGATATCTGATGGAACAAGGCTGCGTTGATGTCATGATGTTCCAACCGTTATGAGAAATATGGAGCTAACGCAGCACTAGCCTAACTTCATAACTTCAGCGTTAACGCTTGAGTCGTTTTAATGGGAACTGTTCCCATCTTTCCAATTCTGCTGACATGACGTGAACGTAGCGTTCAATCTGAGAGTAAACACGGAGCCTAAATGTCTGTGTGGAAAAAGTAAAATAAAGTAAAGTTTGATTTAATATTATTTTTATTTAATATATCACATCAACTTTAAACCAAGACAGAAAATTCTGAGCAGTTACAATCTCACATTTAGATCCCTCAGCTTTCAGTCTGTCTGAAGGTTAAACTCTCTGCTGTTGGTTCAGTTTCACTTTAATCTGCTGTGGATTAAACGGATCTGTTTTCTGGCTAAAGGCTGGTATTAGTGCGATGGACACACACACACAGAGACAAACATAAAGACATAAATAAAAACACGTATAAGGGCCACAGACTGAGAGCCACATGTCAGTGTTCAGTCTCGTTACCTTGTTAGCTTCCTTTTCTTTAAAGCTGTCTTGCTCCTATAAAATACAAACATGTAAATTTCCTCATGATGACTTTGACACCATCAGTTATTAACTACAGTAATAAATGTAATTAATAACTGATGACACGTCAGGGCTCGACCGACGAGGATTCTTTTACAAACATACTGACACATGCTCTATGTAAAAAAAAAAACTCATTTACAAGAGTTTGATTTATTTACTCAGTTGATAATTAATTTTGAGAAACAGTCAATCTAAACAGAGGCTCTCAGATCAGATTTAATCAAATCTACAGCTGCTGATTTAAAAATTAATTAATCAAACTCAAAGTTTATTTTCATTTTTGTGAAAATAATCTGACTCAATCTCAGTTTTTAAATTGATTAAAAACATATAAGATGTAAACTGGACATATTTAAGTGAATATGTATAATGTGTTTTAAGGAGATTTTATTTGCTAGTTCACCTTCAAGATTTTTTATTTTTAAATTGCCACAGTATAACTTAGAAATATTGTTACAAATAGTAAGGTATAGTTGCAGTTATTTTGTCTTTTTTTACACTTACATTTTAAATATTAAATATTTAAATGAATATGGCCATCTCCACAGGTATTTTCACAACGCTTGATTTGTTGAAATTAAAGAAGATATTCATTTGTCAGTGTTGTGAAGTTTTAATCTTTTTTGGCACATTTGAGAATAAATAACTGAATTAATTCGAAAATAATAAATGGTAAATCACTTTAAAATTGAAAATATTTTGTATTGTGCAAATTGCAAACTAAATTTTAATTTGAAATATTTAATTTTATCATTGGCAGCTGCAGACTTCCATAAAAGACCAGTAAACAACCCAAACATCGGTCCAGCCCAGTTAAACTGATCTGATCATAGCAGAATAAAAAGATCATGCTCAGTAATTTGTTGTTACCTTATCTTTGCAGACGGGTCCACATCAAACATGCATCTTTTTATATTTAATAATAATTTTATATTTTAGAATTCATGCATCTGCATTCTGGGTTCAGATCTTGTCTGTTAAAGATTCACTCTCTGATTGTGCCACAGTGCCTCAAACTTCACTCTCAGCTCATTTCTGATGTTCTGAAACTCCACTTACTTCACTGCAGAGTTTTAAAACATCCAACAGGAGGAAACGTGAGGCTGTGAGAGCACAAAGAGTCAGTGAGCAAAACTTAAGCTACCAGAAACATCTGTATGGTACCGCACATGTACTGCAGTAACTAATCTACAGGCAAAACTACAGACTGACTGCAAAGGAGAAACAAGACAAAAAAGAAAGAGACAACATGCAGACACCAAACATGGAGCAAAGCCAGAGTTAGCACCAATACTTAGCATCATGCTACATCCAACATGTTAGTAGAAACACACCGTGTGTGACTTTGAGAGTTTAACCACAGACACAGCATTGCAAGACAAAGTTCAACATGTCAGAACAATCATCTGCTGACGTCCTGTTTTCCCCTTTGAAGATTTAAACATTTAGTCTGGTGATATTTCATATTTTTCTTGTCAACAACTCACACCAACAATTAATGACACAGATTCCCATTTAGTCCTCGATTCACTGAGGATCTCTGGGTTAAACCTGACAAAAATATTCTCCTCACCAATTTAAATCTTAAAAGTCAAACTTTCCAAAAACTAGCAAAATAATCCGTCAACACTGGAAAAGTTTCAAATGTTTTCTATAATCTGTCATTTTCTATTTCTTTGTTCATTTTAAAGCAGCATCGAGTTGTAATCGTTCTAGTCTAATTTCAAGAAAATTATTAAAGCTGACAATGTAGCTTGACAAAGAATCAGCTCAGCTTCTAACTAAACTAACTTAGTTAGTTACTTAGTTATTGTAAAAACTGGCTGCTACTACTTTATTTTTATTCCCACAAACACGTTGGTGGAAGACAAACTGACTTGAACTAACTCAGTCATTAATTAAGTAATAAAACCATAATTTACTGCAGATTGTTTCACAAACTACCAGAATGTTTTTTATATTTCATACTGTGTTTTTGGTCTTAGCACAGAATCTATAAAAACATGAATATCGTAGATCTGTGAGAATAAACTAGACTAAAATGTTAGATGCCAGCTTTTAGTTATTAGGAAAATAATTTATGTTGTAAATGTAAGTAAAATGGATCCTGTTGAAACACCTGATTTAAATGGAACACAGTCAAACCCAAACGTTAGATGACAGGTTCACAATTTCACGAGTTTGTAATAAAACAATTATACAACCAGAAAAACATCTGTAAAGCAAGAGGCCGGAGAATCGAGGTACACTATATCTGTAAACCAAAGAAAATGTAGTTTAACTAGTAATTACATTAGTTTCCATCTGCATAAATATGAAATAAAAAATTTTGTCTAATTGTTAAGGGAACACATGTAAAGGGGAAAATAATGGAGACCGCAATGGATCAGTGAACACATTGTTAAAAAAATTAAGGTCAATTATTTGTTCTGTTCTAGACCACGTGGAGCAGTTAACTTTCACTTAGGGACACATACTATGAACAAAATGCATAATTCACATCAGCCATTTACATTTAAGCATACAACACAGAGAAACTAAAAAGGGCCCAGAATTACACCCTGAGGTCCACCTGTGCTCTTAAACACACTCTGCTCTTTCTATGAGATGTGTTGACCAATAAGAAAAATATAAAATAACACCAGACGTATCCTAGAATTCTGGATCCAGACATGATGAGGGACTCCTCACTTTGGAGAGTAAAACAATGTCTCTGATCAATACTGTGGGCTGTGGCTCTGCTAAGACATGCCCCTGATGTGCAGTGTTTTGGGCCAGCAAGTGCTTACTTACCAAGGATTAATATAAAAAGCCAAAAGATAGTCAGTCCAAAGGCAGGATGGCAGTAGGGTAAGGAAGGCAAAGAGGCTTCTTCGCCTGAAGGGGGTTCAAATAAAAAATAAAAACACAAACAAAAAAAAATAAAAATAAAAAAAACAGACACCAGGGGGCGATAGTTTGAGAACAGAACATGGTGCTCCATTAGTAAAGAGGCACAGAGCGTTGAGAGCTTCACATTAGTGCTGAACATAGAGTTAATGCATCATGCAGTCGCTCAGAAAAGTGTCCCATTGTCCCTGTGAAGGACAACAGGCGTCTGTTTGCTCCCGGACGTCAATGGCCGCTCTGTCTCATTTAAACAACCTCCGGCCTGAGTCCGTGACATCATTGCGTCCTCCCAGCCTGCCTCACAATCCAACCCTCAGCCAGGACCCTCATGTATAAACAGTTCATAGTTTGTCAATCAGAGAATACGTCAAACCACACGGCAGCCACCATAACGAACCTGATCAAGTCATTAACATATTGTTCAGGTCACAACCCCACTGGTACTTCGAGCTCCATGCTTTTTTTTGGTCCCAAAAATGGAGCGCCAAAGTAGAAATGGCAAAACCTGTGGTACAGACTGTACTGAAATCAGCTCAAATCGAATGCCTGCTCAGACTATTTTTTTAGTTAAGTTCTTGGACATGACATTCTTTAAATTGATGTCCAGTGCTAGTGAACCAAGAAAACAGCTCTTAGAAAAAAAACTTTTTTTTCAGTGGTTCAGGCACCACCCTTAGGTCATTTTGGGAACAATGAAACATATTTTTCCATTAACAAGTTACTTTAAAAAACAAAATTTGAGGAACAGGAATAAAGTCAGTTAAAGCAATGGCTCTCATGCAAGAACCATGCATACGAACACATTCGTTCTTCACTGTCATGTACAGGCAATTTAGGAAAATGTATTTTCATTGGGCCTTTAGTTATAAATTAAAAATAAAAAAAAACAGGGCCTAGCATCGAGCCTTGAGGAACACCACGTTTCTAAACACACGTGTTGGTTTAAGTCTTCCCGTGAGATATGTTAAAAACAGTAAAAATATTTGACAAAACAAACCATCTGTCAAATTCTGTCAGTGGTACAGACAATAACACATTATGTAACACTACAATCAATATTTTGTCAGCTATTTAGCTGGTATCAGTAGTGTTGATGGAACCATTTTCATTTTTTTTGATATTGTTCACAACATAAACAATAAGGTTTATATTATGCTTTTGTGTCTACATGCAATTTACATCAAATATACAGTACAGGTTTCTATTTTTCGTCAAGTTAGCAGTCTACAGTGCAGACATAGCAGCTCATGTGTCACGCGCTACATGCATATGCACTACCAGTCAAAGGTTTGGACACACACAGGAAACATCATGTTTTCATAAAAAAACATTCATGTCATCAGCTGTGTTATCGTTGCAATAGGGTTTCTAATGATCACTTCTCCTTTTAAATTAATAAATTTGCACTAGCAAACATAACACGCTAGAAGACAGTACTAATGTTTGCTGATGATAGGATAGTACAGTTAAAAATATTGAAGTAACATTATTAAAAACTGTTGTTTCCAGCTACTGTACACTAGTCATTTACAATATCATCAATGTTCTGATCAATTTGACATAAAATATGCTTTTCTTTAAAAAAACATGGTACTTCCTGTGTGCGTCCAAACGTTTGACTGGTAGTGTAAATGCAGCCCAAAGTGTACTTTTAAACTGTCAGTTGTCTAGTTTCCAGGGCTCCTGCTAAGTTTGTACACCTAGAGCTCAGGATACAAGACGTAAACCAACAGTGTGTGTTATGTCTTTAACCACATGATGTAACAGATAGAAAGTTATGGTATCTATACTATTTTAAACAGTGGTTTTCTCTTATCCAGTGTGTTCCTGTAGGCTCCTCTCTGTACTCTTCCTAAACACAGTGTTCACACGCCTTGTATAGACACAAACAAGCATCTTACATTGTGCCTGTGCTTTTTCCATCCACTTAAATCAGTGGTGACATCAGCTTTTCTCATCACATCCACACTATGTCTGCTGACACGCACAGTCAAAGCATGAACACAACTCCACCGTCACATTAAGAAGACACTCTGATGGACATGTGCATTTAGTGATGGAAGGTCAAATACAACAGCAGATGGAAGCCAAGGTTCTGCCTTAACTGACCGTCTTTCAGCTGATATATTAATCACTAATCTTATAATCGAATCTGATCCATCAGCCACATTATCTTTAAGGAGACCTCTACTGAAAGCTAAGTTTAAAGAAACAGAAGATAGAAATGACTGAATTTTCTTTTTGATTTGTAGAATTCATCACAACTGACTCCATTTTGTTCTTTTAATCTGGGATTAAGGGAAATCCTGAGCTTCCTCAACAAACACCCTGTTTCAGCTGGTACAGAGCATGTGGGGTCATCAGCATCGCCTCACGCTGCCTGAAGCGCCACAGACGAGCTAAAATCTGTAGCTAAGTGTTCGCCTCCCTAATCTGCCTCTGCAGCCCCCGGCCAGGCCGATAATCTGCCTCTGATTGAGTCTTTCGAGGGTGTTTGGAGCTTTTAGATCCGAACTGAGGATGTGTGATTACTGAGGCCAAACAGTTTTCCAACCATGCATCCACTCAGGTCTCAGGACTGTGAAGTGCTCCCTTCATTTCAACATTTAAACATATCATTGAGATTTGAAGAGGAAACAAAGAGGGAACATACCAGTTGTAAGGTAGTTTTCCGTCTCTTTCAAATGAAGCAAAGTTGACGAAAGTCTCTGCTCCACACTCTCTGAAAGACAAAAACACCACAACACATTGCATGGTGACTACAAAAAAGTTTTTTTTCTGCATAAATGTGACAAACGTCCGAGTAAATCTACAACAGAAAGACTACAGAGACTTTTTGGAGTGGTCCTGTCACAGCATATTTAGTCCTAAGTTTTTTCCTGGACATTGTTCAGATCCTCAGCTACAGAAAGTTTTTCCTAACAAATGTTCAGCAACTTATTAAATCACTTACTTTTTGTACCATGAAATGTGTGTTTAATGTTCAATACAGACCTGAAAGATTACGACTGTGTGTGTGTTGATATTTGTTACTATGGTGAAGATCAAATCACATTTCATGACCAATTGACAGAGAAAATTGGGAAGTTAAATTACTTTTTCTCATCATTTTCTATAAGTGGAAAAAGAAGTGGTGAGAAAAGTACAGTACAACACAATTTGGGGAAGTCGGAAATATTTGATGATTAATCATTAAATGGAGCGAGTGAGCGATGAAGTATGAACAGAAGACAGACAGAAACCTTCAACGGAAAACTGAGTTTGTTGAACTATATTTAACTTATTTATTAGTAGAATTCAGGGTGAGAATGTCTGAAGTGTCAAACTTTAGGTAGGAGCATCAGCCAAATGAAAACTAAAATTCAATAGATAATAAATGTATGGAAAAGCTGAGAAAATATTACAAGATGAAATCTTTTTTTTTTTCTTGTGTCCTTTTCTTTTAATTTCTTTTTATTAATACTGTACATTGTCTTCTCCTCTTTGTAAATGCACTGCTGCTGGGTGGAGCACCCACAGTTCAACTCCCTGTACAGTCTATTCTAAGTAAAAATTAAAAAGGTCTAGAAAATATATTTCACACAAAGATAAGATGTTAATTATATGATCCTTAGCAGGAAGTCATCACGAAGCACTTTCTGCACAGAAATACAGTTACTACCCATAATAACTTAAAAACACACACATCAGTTAAGATAAAAAAAGATAATTTTATGTTTAAAACGTGCAGGCGTGTGACAAATGCACGTTAAAATGAATTTTTATTGAAGTCAAGGGAGAGCTTGAAATTGTTGTAACACTTCCTGTATATCTAATTATGAGGATTAACCCTTTTACGATGTTTAGCCCGACGACGAGAGGAAGTTGTTTCTCTCCTAATAACTGAATGTTTCTAAGTATAAAACGGGTTCACAGAAACCAAAAGAGCTGCAAAAACAAACCCACAACCTCAAAGCTGAGGTTGGCAGATAACACACGAGTGGTGTTTTTAAGGGGCATAAAACCACCACATTTTATTTTAACTATTACTTCAGAGTCTGTAAAATGATCCGTGTAAACGTAGAGATCCCTCTGGTCATACACACCCTTTACCACCACACCCAATAATCCTGCAGATCATACTGGGACCAGGTTTTAAGCTAAGCTCAGATAAACTGATAGAAAAGCAGTTTTTATTTTTTAGTTTTTATTAAAGAGATTTTTAACCTCAGTAAAGTAAAAGTGAAATAATAAAGAAACACGTTTTAGTTTAGTCTCTGTTTGCTCCAGCTGCAGTGAATTAAAGTTTGACAGGTTGCCAAACCTCTGGACACTCGGATGTTATGATTTTCTTTAAAATAAATCTCTGAGTGAAAGATACTGTGGATTGATGCTGCTTCTACTTTAGTTTCCAGAACAAAAACGAGATGAAAACAGATGAGTGCGGTCGGAGAATGAACCTCTGCAAACAAAAGCTGTTCGGCTGTTTCCATGAACAAATACCTGGTCATCTGCAGGTGTTTCTTTCGTAGAACGAGCAGAAACAGAACCAGCAGAGCGATGAGCAGGATGCTGAGGACGGCCAGAGCCGAGATGGCTGCTACGCTCGGGTTCATCTCTTTTGCTGCAGACACACACACATTAGATTTAAAAATAATTAATTTCATTACATTTTAAAGTATGAAACCACATTTAAACAGTTGTTTGATTTATTTTATTTTCAAAGCTCTTCCATACATTAATTAGTACATTATAATTATCTGTGTTACACCTCTCAAGGCCTTTCACAGACCAACGGGTTTCATTCTGTAAGGTCAGCGAAAGCTGTACAGTCCTCATCAATGGAATAGTGTAATTATGTAGACACGTTTAAGTTTTCTAGAATAATGTAAAGACAAAAATAAAAATGACATAAAGCTAATGATCATTTCCCTCCATTGTTGTGGTAACGCAGGTATCAGGATACGGCGCAGCGCCACCTACCGACTGTGGTGATAGTGATGTGTGCAGGTTTGCTGGGCGTGCTGTAGCTGAAGCTGGTGACGGTGCAGTTGTAGATGGATGACGGCACCAACCCAGAAACGGTCACCACGTGGGAATTGGCCGTCTGAGGCTCCAGGGCCTGAAAGAGAGAATCGGCGTGACGGCAGATATCAGCTGCTGCAGAAATGTTCTCCTCCTGTTTAACAACGTGATCAGTGTCCATCAGATAAAGACCGAGAGGAAACTGCAGCTGACACGCTGACTCCTGCTGCTCACACTGAATCAAGCTGCAGTCTGAACATCACAAACGTTTTCTACTTTGCGGTTTTTAAAACAATACTTCCTGCTGAGATTTCACATTAATGAAGGCTTTTAATGTGAAATGTCTGTGTTGAGTTTTATTGGATGTAGTTTAATAACAACAAAAAAACTGAGGATTGATGAGGATAATAATAAGTTTAGAAGAGTCAGATTCACACTGCTGGAATAAATAGATACATTTTCCTGTAGTGTGTAAATATCACGTTGTGTCACGTCGCTGCTGTGGCCTGAACATACAAACCAAACTCAGGCTCCAAAGTGGAAATGGCAGCGTTTTCATGTTGAACTACAATAATGTTCAGAAGAATATCTGTTCTTTTTATTTTTAGGCAGCAGGTCGCAGACGACTTGGCAGCTGTCTGACACCCCACACTAACAAATACCACATGGAGCTGTGCAGTGTTTCAGTCTTAAAGTTTTCTGGATTATTACACACGTTGGTTCACGAACACACTGAATAATTTCTTTTTTTCTGTCTGTATCTGGACACTTCGACCATTCGATGCTCTGCTGTCACTGCCGTTACTGTTCCTACCCTAACGGTTCAAACACTGGGGCAGATGTGATGCGTTTCAGATTTTAACAACCACATTTTGTTTTTTAACTTGTTTTACTTTGTTCCTTAGTAAAAATATTTTTTGTATTTGCACCGGTAAAGCCCTTCACAGCTGCATAATGTTTAACTTATTTTATCTCACTACTGATTTTTATTTACTTTACTTTGCTTTTATCCAAAGCGACTTACAAGGAGAAGACACAAGCAATTACCAGTCAGGATTTTTATCTCGTAAATGTCATTTTTAAATCACCGTTTCCTCAGTTACTGCATGTTTATTCACTAATTGATCTTTTATCACTTTTTATTTCCTTCACTGCACCTAAACTGTTTGAACATGCACATATTGTGCGATTTCATTTGCAGCTATGACTCATTTTGTTATGTGAGTTGTAAAACTGTGCACTGGGGTGTTTTACCTCCTTTTGGAAAACAGCAAACTATCAGGTCCAAATCAGTCAGAAATGATGCAGTATGTGCTCCGTTTCTCTCCTAATGTGACTGTATCATCGTTGTTGCTGCTATCAAACTGTTTCAGGGTGACAGAGACAGCAGTTGTACCTTGAGATCCTTGCTGGCTTTGCTGGGTTTGCAGAGGACCTGGTAGTAGTCGACCACCCCGTCCTCGGTCCACAGCAGAGTCACAGACGAGTGAGTGGCGTTGACGGCGTAGAGAGACCTGGGAGGAGCTGGCTCTGTGTGGAACAGCACCGACAGTGACACAGTAAGTCCTTGATCGCAGTTAATGGGACAGAAAAAGCTGCAGGTGTAAATCAGCTCAGAGCTGAGGCTCAGAAACTCTGACACTTCCTCTGAAGACAAAAATACTTCAGCACGCTCAGAAGGGGAAGTGGAAAAATTCAGTTTCATACTCACTGTCAGAGTGAAAACAGCGCTAAGTCTGAGGCTGACAACACACTATGCCTGCTCTGATCCACCTGGGGTGGAGTCCAGAAAGCTGCTACAGAACCAGAAAAGACTTCAGCTCTGACTCAGTGGTAACTTAACAGTGTGAAGCTAAAACCTGCTGCTGCAACTTTTCATTACTTTGTTTCTGACTCCTCCTGCTGAATCTGAAACAGTTTTTAGTTCCTCATTCATACTGTAGCAAAGACCAGATTCACGTCATTCAAACCCCTCTGAGAGTATAAGTCAGGCCTGGAACAGAAACAGTCTCCACAGCGTTTCATGTGCTGCTCGACGTTTCTGCACCGTCAGGAACTTTCACCTGGTTCATCTAGTCCTTCAGAGGCTTGTTTCAGGTTTAAGACCTGGTCTCGGGGTTCAGTGGTTCTGATTAGGTTGGGGAGACAGGGTCCAGTGAGACTGACCCAGTTTGATGATGTTCGGCATGGAGGTGTTCCTGCTGCGCTCGGTGCAGGCCGTCACTGTCAGGTTGTAGATGTCCCCTGGAGGCAGAGGGAGGCTGGCCCGCATCACGTTCCGGGTCACCTGACAGAAACATAATTTGAAATACAGCATTTAGAAAATAATCAGATACTGTAATGTTCTCTGTTCAGCCCCAACATTAACACCCCCTGCTCCTGTGTGACATCGACGGCTCTGTCACTCAGAACAATTAAAGCTCCAACAGTTAACGATGTGAGCGAGGTCTGAGTCTGTTCAGAACCGGCCTCAGGGAGGAGAAGAGGAGTTGATCCCCCCGCAGCCCAGAAGGAGCTCGTCCCTCTGCTGCTACCTGGACAATAATTAATCGCAGCTCGACTCGACCGCAAGTTTAACTGGAACCAAACACACAACTACTTTATCGTCTAGGAATCAAAGTGGCCTCATCAGCAGGTGACGCCTGAAGAAGCTGATCCCACAAAGTCCTGAACAGGATCATCTGGTGGTTGTGTGGATCTGGTCCTGCTTTCAGAAATGTTTCTGTGTCTGATTGAAGGTGAACAGGATACTGTACAGAATGTAATTTAGAATCCGACTTATTGTGAATAATAAGAGGTTAAATGAGATTTATGATTCGATTAATAATATAATTAAAGGTTTGACTGATAAATATTTGTGCTTTATTCATCTTTTTCCTTTTGAGACATTGATTTCTCAAAAATCTGATCTAAAAAGAAAAAAGGCTAAAGTAAAATAAATAGTCCTTGTTCTGCCACCAAGCAGCAGTTTGCTCACTACTGCCACAGGTGGTGGGGGGATTAATTACACTGAGAAGCACAGGTGAATTGGGTAAAAACACATACAAATTGAGAGATTAAACGCTATGTTTTTTAGAATATCAATATATTTTTCAATCCAGACTGCACAGTTACTAAACCCTCCACCAGTCGAGAAAGAAAGAACTCGTCCAGCAGCCTGGGTGGATGAATGAAGGACTTACGTCGATGGAGTAGGTCTTCTCGGGGCCTTTCTTTCCCACAGCGACCACCTGCCAGTGCAGCATCCTGGAGTGCGACAGGTCGATGAAGAGCTCGCCGTACGTCCACCGCACGTACAAAACACCGTGGGAATAATCCACGGAGGAGATGTGAGGAGCCTCAGGAGCTGCAGACACAGTCATCTGGAGGTTATACCAACACTAACTCCCGTCACTATGTCAGCGTTATCACTTACAGTTTGACAGAGATTTATGGTTGGAGAACATGATGTAAATCTAATTGGATCAGTGATTCTACCTGTGACGAAGCTCACAGTCGAGCTGCCGCAGCAGCTGAGCGGCGGGTCGCCCCATGTCACCATGGAAACGCGGAAATTATAATACCACGCCGGCAGCAGGTCCGTCACTCTCTGGAAGACAAAGGGAGAAGAAACGCTGGTCTGAATAACTCCTGTTTTCTCTTTATTACAGAGGGGCTGTTTCCAGACCGTGTGACGGACCATGGTCTGAACACATTCAGGAATAATTCACCTGAACCTGTGTTTCTGCATCACTCTGATGTTCAGCTGATACAATTACAGGAACACAAAAAGAAAGATGACCAATGAGTCAGCAGTTAGCATTTCAGCACTTCTGGATCCCTCTCTCTATTCTGAATCTTCAGACATTCAGGGATCATCATCATCCCACCAACACCGGGTTGTGTTCCAACCACTGATCTGACGCTCGTCTTGCAGACATCAACAAACTAAAGAACATCACAAGCACCGAGCTCCCGGGACGACCGTGTGCGAGCGTTACCACTGAGGCGATGACGGAGGCGGTGGCTGCGATCTCGTAGTAGGTGGTCCACTCTGAGGCCAGCGTGACCGGGTTGAAGAAGAATGTCTGCAGGACGTATTTCCTGAAAGCGACGTGGTACGGACGCTGCCAGCTCAGGATCACCGCTGTCGGGCTCAGAGGGTAAACAGTCAGCTCTCGGACGCCTGTGGGCTCTGACACATCACAGAACAGCATTTGTGGGGAATAATTTTTCACAGTTACTCTGTTTTCTGCTTTACTACATTAAACTGAAGACATTGAAAACAACCAGTGGATGACAGAGACCACACTTTATTTAACTCCTAATAATTCACTGAATTAAGCTGGAGAAATACAGTTTTATACCTCTTTAAGTAAAAAGTGAATTAAATGCTTTAAGACTTCAGACCTGCAGAGAGCCTGCTGGAGAGTGCTCCTTACCTATATCGATGATAACGGGTTCAGACGGAGGACTGATCAGGGGTCCGTTAGTGTGGTACACCACCACCCTGTACTGAGCTCCGGGGGTCAGGTTGATGATGAGGTCGCTCGTTGAGTTTTCCTGTGAAACAAAAACATAGAAAATCTGAAGAATCTTCACATGATCTGCTGATGTGACACAGAGTCAGTGTGTAGACTGAATTTAAACACTGATCTGTTGCTCAGGTCACATCCGACCTGCTAATCACCACAAATAAAGTCTGTTCGCAGCGACTGGTGAGTGGAAGCTTCACACCTCGAAGTGGAGCATAAGCCGACACTTCAGAGTCTGAACGTTCTCCAAAACTCTGCAGAAACTGATTCTCAGACTCAGAGAACGGAAACAGTCTGGTAACGTTCAGCTGCTCTGTTTCTTTATGATGGTGCCACGAGATGATTTTACAGCTTTTGTTCATTTATTCTTTAAGGAACAGACGTTTCTGTTCTAATGACCACAAAAAGCTGACAGAAGTAAATTATATTAAGTCAGTTTAGATTGAATCATTATGAAACGTATGTTTTATTTAATTATATTTGATAAAACAGCACATTACCTCACTGCAGTAGCTGTTCTCCATCCTCTGGCTCAGACTGGGTTTCAGACAGGTTGTAGAAACCACCGACACCAGGCTGCCGTTGTGGTTCTCGGAGGACGGAGCCCAGGACACGGCAGCGGTGCTGGAGTCCAGCAGTCGGACGCTGACGGCCTGAGGGCGCTCCCGCAGCTCCTCCAACAGTTCTCCACCTGGACCTGGTGCAAGAAAACATAGTTTTATTGTCCTGTGAGCACGAAGAGATTTACAGCTCACACCAACAAATACCAACAAACCAAAAAGGGTAATGTTTAACCTTCATTTAATTTGTGTACTAATAAATAGAGACGTTCATTATTAGGAGTTAACTGGATAAACTGATGAAAGGTATGAAAAGTCACTCAGGTCTGGTTTTCACTGTTTTAATCCTCTAAACCTGCAGAACACATTATGATGCATTTATTAAAACATTTACCATTAATCCCTGAATTTACACCTTGATCAAAAACCTGAGACCTTTAGAGCAGTTTGACAAAGGTTTCATAACACGCAGAACAACGTATCAACATACGTTAGTAATTTGGAACATGATGGTTCCTGTGTGAATGAAAACACACATGATTTAAAGCGTCACCGCTTCGTGTACGTACTGAGGTAGAAGGTGAAGCCGGTGTCGGCCGCGCTCTCTCTGGCCTCACAGTCTCCGGACGAGCTCAGCGTGGTCACCTGGACTCGGTACGTTCCCGGCTCAGTTAACTCGGTGAAGAACTCGTGAGTGTTTTCGTCCACTGTTGCTGTTTCTGTAGAGTTTCCTGAAAAACAGAGACAAGTTCAAAGGGAAAGAAAAAACAGTGTTTGTGTCAACTGAAGCAGAGACTCGCTAAGTAGTCACGTTAGCCACAACTGTGGAACGTGTATGTTCATGTGGAACATGCCGATGTGGAACGTGGATGTGGAATATTTGGAACATGCTAATGGGGAACATGCTGATGTGGAACGTGTGGAACAGGCTGATGTGGAACGTGTGGAACATGCCGATGTGGAACGTGCGGAATGTGCGGAACAGGCTGATGTGGAACGTGCGGAACAGGCTGATGTGGAACGTGCGGAACAGGCTGATGTGGAACGTGCGGAACATGCTGATGTGGAACGTACGGAACATGCCGATGTGGAACGTGTGGAATGTGCGGAACATGCCGATGTGGAACGTGCGGAACATGCCGATGTGGAACGTGCGGAACAGGCCGATGTGGAACGTGCGGAACAGGCCGATGTGGAACGTGCGGAACATGCCGATATGTTCCTCTGCCTGCAGTTAGAGAAACATTTACCATCTCTGTAGATGTAGATGTTGAAGCTGTCGTAGCTGGTGGGGGGTCTGGGAGGCAGCCAGCGCAGCTCCAGCAGGATGGGTGGCAGTTTAGTGGGCTGGACGAAGGTTTTGGCAGGGAGACCTATGGCAGAACCCGGCTCATTAGAGTCCTCGTACTCTGACACCACAGCGTTTACGAACTCCTCGTCCCTGTCAGCAGGAGTCGGCTCCGTGGGATCCAGCCAGTAAGCCTGAGTCTCAGCTTCTGTTGACTGGGGGCTCAGATTGATGGTGGGGGCCCCTGTCAGGTTCTGAGGTGGGTCGAAGGGGACCTGAGTGACAGGTCCTATGACCTCCTCAGAGGTGTTTCCCTCCTCAGGCTGGATGTCTTCCACCTCCTGCTCTTCCATCAGCGGGACGTCCCGGGCTTGGCGGGAAGCTTGTTCCTGACCCCCCGCAGGAGGAACGACGTTGGGGGCTTCACCTGGATCTGCTCCCTGACTCAGGTGGACAATCTTCCGTGAAACATTGAGCGGGGGGTAGGGCACTGTGGAGGAGAAACATTTGTTTCCATTATTATAAGACTTTTAACTCATTAATAAAATGAGGTTTAATCTGTTCAGCACAATAAAAGCTGAAACACAAACTGCTTTTTTAACACAACGAGCTGCAGCACTGAAAACTGAACTAAGCAAATGATTTCATGTGGTGACAACGTGAACTCTGCGTCCATGTCTGCACTTCCAGCTCTGATGGAAAATAAACAGCTTCACTCCTTCTCATCCTGACACTGAAGCGAGGAATGTTTCCGGAAGCGCGGCTCACTCACTGAGCTCATTAATCAGCATGAAGAGGCTTGAAGACTGTAATGAAGCGTTTATATCTTTTCTATCACATCAATGATGCAGAAGAGACGCAGCAGGGGGCCGTTTGCTGAGGGGGTCACAGTCTCATTAATGTGCTGCTGCTGCTATTATCATCATCCTCTGCTGAGAGGTGGCATTTTATAAACCAGAAATATCAGGAGATCATATAATACTGACATTTTAGCAACTGTACACGTCTTTTTCAAATGCTGAGTGAATATTTGATCTTCAAACTAATTAAAATATAATAAATGGATCCATGGTTTCGTTCTGAACAACACTGGAAACAAGTTCAATGATAAAAAACTAAATCTGTATCATTTTAAATTTCAGATTTGTGGTTTAATGTTGCACTGTGAGAATCTGAACTCATGACTTTTATATGTTTTCCATCACAAACAGGAGCTGGAGGAATAAAACCCAGACAAGAAGAGGACTCAGCTAATGTTTCTCACCTGTCCTGTGGTGTACAGGTGTGTGTGTGATGTCGCTCTGTGACACCAGTGCAGTCTGGTACACGGTGGCCTCAGAGATGAGCTGGAAGGTGATGTTTCGGTAACACACCCCAGGTAACCAGTGTTTGAACACCGTTTTCCCCTTGTAGAAATCTACAACATTTAAAGATCATTAAAATCACACAGTGAAAGTAAAACATACTGGTCTTAATCATTTGATAAAGAGCAGCACAAGGTAACAACATTAAATGTCTGAACAACTGCAGCACAACAGCCCCAAATATATCGTCTTTACTCCGACAAATTTTAAATGAGTACACCGAGGAAAAAATATGAAATTTTTTTTTTGTTTGTTTTTTTGCTTTGTCTATTCTTTTGATAAATGTATATTGTGCTTTCCTGTTTTTGATTTCGTTGAAAGATATTGGTTTTTCTTTTTTTATCATTAGGGTGTATTGTCTTGTCAAATTGTTTTTTGTTTTTTTGATTAAACATTAGTTTGTATGTATAATATATGATAAGTAAGTGATACAAAGTATGAAAGGGGTAGGGTCATATAAGTTAAAACTTCAGCCTACTCCTTTTCAAACCAATAAAATGGACTGTGAATGTATGAATGATGATGAAAGTTAAAAATATTTGTTTGTTTGAAATAAAAATGATTGAGTGATTGATTGATTGATTGACTCTTCGTGCACTAAACGAGTGAACGAGCCGTTTATCCAGACGTCAGCAACACGTTCTTTTCTTTTCCCTTTTTAACAAACAAATGACTTTTTCTTCTTTTGACGTAGAAGCCTGCATCATTACTAATTAATTCAGTATCTTCGTTATTCTCATCCACACAGACGTATTTCCTGCGTTCTTACCTTTGTAGAGCATCGAGCGTCGCTCTTGTCCCTCAGTGTAGCTGATGTTCACTCTGCTGAAAACGTTTCTGACTGGAGCGTCGATTTCAAACACCACCCCGGTCTCTGGAGACTCTTTATAGTCGGATATCTGGACGCTGCGGACAGGGAGAGGCTCTGAAAGACAAAGTGAGACTGATTATTACAACGTTACACACAATTCACACGTACGTGTGGTAAAAATAAGAACTTTAACACTTTTGTCTTGCGTGAATTAAAAAGGTTGTTATTAAAATAATAACATGAAAACTTAATATTATTTTATTTACACCCATTTTAACGTGAGGGTTAAAATTACAGTCCTGAAACTGCAAATAAACGTAAACTCTACCTACGTTAATAGATAAATTATTTTTACATAACGAGTCAAAAATTTCATCGAAGTCAAAAATTTTGTTTGTAAACTAAAGAAAGACTTTGTAGGCTATATGGCTAATTTTAAGTTTCATTAACCTCTTAAACAGTGGCGGCCCGTCAATAGGGGGCGCTGGGGCGCCGCCCAACCAGAAGAAGAAGAAGAAGATAGGAATCACATAAAATAATTTGAGAAAAACATAAAACTTAAATAAACCATCTATATCTTATACAGACCGTGAGTACTGTGTAGAA